>JABUQX010112426.1:22500-32500 GCA_015478945.1 Trachelipus rathkii
TTCTGTAAATTGTTTTGAGACATATAGGAATTTACATTTTGAATGGAATCCGAAGCAGTCATTGCTACAATTTATTACATAAACACAAGAAGCACAACAAAAGTGTAGCAGGATTTTCTGGATTAGCTTCAGCGGCAGCAAATAATAAGTTTTTTTCAGATAGAAGAGGAAGTTGTTTGTATTCTCTACATTATACTGTAATGTGAAACGCACAGTTTGCGCATAGTGTGCCAGATGGAAAACTTCCGAGGTAACAAATTTCCTTACCAAGGGACCAAAAATTTTTCCCCCCACGAAAAGTTTTTAAATAAAGTAATGTCTGAATTCAGGAAAATTAGTTTCAAATGCTAAGAGATGTCATAGTTCAGAAGAGGTTATTCTTGTTTTTACATCGCAATCAAAAGTAAGTCAGGTTAATAATCCATCTTCTCAGAGTTTTTTCTTTAAATAAGAAATCATCTAATAATTTTAACAATCAGCCTTTTCAAAGTTCTTCTTATGTTAATAATGTATCTGGTTCTAATTCAAATGTAAGTCCGAATGCAAGACATTTATATTGCATGAATTGTGAATCTTACGGGCATGTATCTAGACAACGTGTTTTTAAGCCATTTTGCTTACATTGTAATCAGCCTCACAAGCGAAGAAGTATGTCATTTTGTATGAATACAAAATGGAATCGGTTGTCTGAGGAATAGTTGAATAGAGTTAAAGTCATTAATAGGAATTCGTTTAATAATCAGCATTCGAATGTTTCCGCATTCAAAGGTCAAAATGTTAAAGATAAGAAATCTTTTCCGCATAAATTTTCAGATTCAAAAATAAATCATAAATCAAATTTAGGTTCTGATATTAATGTTTTTAACGATGTCAGGGATCAGCATTCATGTAACAATGCTCAAATATCTTATGTAAATCATTCAAATTCATGTTAGGAGTCACAAAGTAGACATCCGCAGCGTCCAAATTCGCATTTTGAATTAGGGAAAATGATTTTCAATATCCATTAAATCCGTTGTCGAAATTTGAGAATAAATGTGACAATAATCATTGCTGGAACCCATACCTACAATCAATCATTTGCTCCGACACAAAAGACATGTTCTTTTTCCATCCTTCACCTTTCTCGGCAACGCACTCTTTGTTTTCATCTCACAACTCCTGCTCCAGACCGGCCTCCCAACGCTCCTGGGGCTCGAGCCTCCGGCTCATTTGCTCCTTCATAAAGAACTTCTTCTTCTTCTTCTTCTTCTTCTTCTTCTTCTTCTTCTTCTTCTTCTTCTTCTTCTTCTTTTTCCTTCTTCTTTTTTCCCTTCAGTATTAGCACTCTGTTCTTTTCTTCTTTTTTCAGCTGGGACCCCCTCAAGGGGGGAACCTCAAACTCATTTGGGGTTGTTGAAAACTCCAAATTAGGAATCTATGTCCTTTAAAACATAGGTATAGACACCTTAATTGACTCAATATGTGACTGGAGCCAGAATTCCGATAGGACTCCGTCCTCAGTTCCAGCTCCGGCTCATGTGCTCCGGCACTTAATGCAAACTCAGTACTCTATTTCATTCCGTTTTCTTCTATTTACTCCCAAATTTCAAACTTCTAGTCTTTTTTCGCCAGGTTTTGGGGCTCAGAACCCTCCTCCCCTCCTTGGACGTGACGACCTGAAAGCTCAGGGACAGGCAGGCAACACCTTCATCAACCACGGTGGCCAGTTTAAACAGGACACCTTAACTAGAAAACCTTTAAAACCCTAAAATATATATATATATATATATAAATATATTAGTCTACTATATAATATATATGTATATATAAATCTATATATATATTATATTATATATATATATATTTATATATTATATAAAGCACATTCCGATGCTTGTACAGCACTTTTCGATTCCCTCAAACACCCTTCGGAATCATCTCGGCTTACCTCAAAACATACTTAGTCAGCATAGCTCGGCTCTGTACCTCAAGAGATAAAAAAAGTTGCATAATTGCATAAGAAAAGGTATGGAACTATATCTTATACTAACCATGGTAGGAGTGATCATTTCCATCAATAATACAGGCAATCGATTCCTATACCTTTATAACATACTTTAATACACCTGACTTGGGTCATTTCCATGACATCGATATTACCATGCTAAGAGGGCAATAGAAAAGGGCGGCGGGGCACTAAACGCATGGTCGGAGTGCTCCGATTCCATTTATCAGTCACGGCAATCGACTTCTTATACCTTAAAACAAAACAGTTAGACACCTATTCGGGTATTTTCCCGTTATGTAGGTTTATGCCATGCTAAGAGCTAGACGAGTCAACTGAGTGAGGCTGACTGACCTGTGACCGCTCAACTGTCTAGCACACAGTCCCTAATCTGATGATATTACGATTATCGAATGGTTAAATAATAGTCATTATTTTCTTTCGATATTTTTATCAATGTATTAAACCAACCAGAACACATAGAAATACGATTTAAAAATCGATTTAAGGGTAAACAACTCGAATAAATTGAAATATGAAACATCAGAATGATCTCTTAATCATTTAAAACGCTTTATCGAACAAACACCCCTTTTTTTGGAGGTGTTAAAACCCCTAAGAAAGGTTTAAAAAGTGAGAAAACGGTCTTCCTCCTTAAATTCGGTCTTATCGACGCTTGATAGCCCTTAACTTTGACGATCAACTTCAAACAATGTGCAAAATGCTGCCCTTGCAACATCTGTAGCAATCCGGTTGCAACTTCCTGTTTGCGGTTTGGCTGCCGAAGTCTGTCTAGTCTCCCACCGTAACAAAATCTATATATATATATATATATATATATATATATAATATTATATATATATTAATATTATATATATATATTTAATAATATATATATATATTAATATATATATATATATTATACATACAGTAGGGTGGAGCGAGAAAAAGTCCAAATTGATATTTTCGAGTTGCTATAGTGCGGAAAAGTTGCGATTAGGGGAAATACAAGAAAAACTATAAAAAATCATTCAAATCGGACTTTATCTTCCGATCGCTCAAACGCGTATTAAAATTTCAAAAATAAAAATTTTCATTTTTTCCGAATTAAAAAAAAAGTATAGGTATATAGTTTTTTAGCGCTATACTGAAAAAATTATTTTGGCAGATTGGTACTGTCTTAATAATAATAATTAAAAAATTGCGTTTAGAGAATATCTTTCGATCGCGCAAGCTGTAAAAATCGGAGGAAAATTCAACTTTTGAGTGATTTTGATGTATTTAAGAAAATAATCACCTGAGGTCAGTTTGCGTTCCAATGTTAACATTTGTATATAAATTGTGCAGCTCTTTGCTTGTTTAGATATTTGATAATATTAACAAATCCAGAACTCACCACGGGGAGGTGGCTGCACTTCGAGTTCCACTCACACCCTTACCTCCATCCAACCAATGAGGGAGTTTGCTATTTGCATTACTTTAATATATATTTTATTTTGTTTCAGCTTCAACAGGTTTGGAAGGCTGCCTTTTCAATGTATTGTCAATGTAGGTCAATAAATGCAGTTGGGTCCAGAAAGAGGTTAAATTTCTAGGACATATTATCAGTAGAACAGGGATTAGAAAACTCCCCGAATTCGTGGATCAGGTAGACAATTTGGAGAGGCCGACTAATGTAGGAGAACTACGACGGTATTTAGGGATGATAAATTTTCAACGAAAATTTATAAAAAATTGTTCAGGAGTAGCAGCACCTCTCAGCGCTTTAACAGGAGGTAAAAGGAAAGACAAGATCGAATGGACAGATGAAATGATTAAGGCTTTCGAAAGACTGAAGGAACTGATGAAAGAATCGTTAGAATTAGCATTTCCGGATTTTTCAGAGAATAGCAAAAAATTGGAACTATATGTAGATGCAAGTGCATTTGGTATGGGTGCAGGACAGTGTCAAGAACAAGAAGGAGACAGAAGGGTAATTGCTTATAATTCACATTGATTTAATGCATGTGAGAGAAAAACATCAACGATCGAAAGGGAATTATTAGCCATCCGATGGGGGATTAAAAGCTTTCGGCCTTTTCTATTAGGTCAGGACTTTATCCTATACACGGATCATAGGCCATTGGTGTATCTGCATACAATAAAGCTAGTGGAGAGCAAATTGGCTCGCGTCCTGGATGATCTAAGTGAATATAGTTTACAAATTCACTATTATCCAAGAAACGAAAATGTTTTCGCAGACACATGGTCGCGCTGTCAAAGGAAACCAGATGAAGAAGTGGATATTACGGACCCAGAGGCATTACCAAAAGGATTAAGAGTTATAAGATTGGTACCAGGTGGTGCTGATTCATTGTTTTTAAGCATAAAAGAAATTCTTGATAATGAACATTTAAAAATTAAACAAAGGAACCACCAGGAATTAAGGAACTTTCTATTGGATGTATTGATCAATGAACGGAAATTATACGGATTAGACAAAAGACCCAAGTCCCTAAAACTATTAAAGGCAATTACGACTCCAGGCAAAGAACCAGTACCAGAGGTATAATTAGTGGCCAGTGTTTATGAGTTTTTCAATGTAAGAATTTGGCTCCATCATGGGACATGTTGTTCAGTCGCATATTGGACCAAAAGCAAGGAAGCATAACAATCTCAGGGATGTACACATCCAGGTACTAGGAGGGTCACACTTTAACCCATTGAATGACGATGGTACCTTCAACTCAAAAGGAGAAAACACCATAGTTGGTGAACAAATATCTGGTGATTAAGAGATATTATCGGAAGATGAAAATCATTCGGACAATGAAGTAAGTGAGGCATCTGAAAATGACATGTTACAACATCCATTTGAAGAGGAATTAGGAATAAACCTAATGATGAACGAAAGAGGTCAATAATCTAGATTAAGTTGAAACCACAAGTTGAAAGGAGTGGCATGGCAGGAAGTCTCAATCGGAGAAGTACTTAGGTGTGCTTTCTTAGATACCGGCGCTGTCATCAGTTTAATTCAGGAAACAGTTGCTAATGATTTAGACAACATTGGGCATATTCTGAGAAGATGGGAAGTGAACATTACGCTTAATGGGGTGACTACAAGGTTTGTGGAATGTACTACGGCAGTGGAAGTGGAAGATTAATACCAAGTATCGGAAAATAATACAGCCACTGGTCGTTGTCAAGGATGAACACATTCCTGCTTGTCTACTCTTGGGGATGAACTATCTAGTGGAGACCGAGGCAATTTTGGACTTCGATGAAGGGATAATTACATACGGGAATGATACTGATAAGGTGAGTGATGGGTTTTTGATCAATGCTTATAACCTAACACTGGGCAATAAGGATAGGAATGTTAATTTAGTAATAGTACAAGAAAAAATAAAATTAAAGGAGAGATCAGAGGTGATCAATAGAACTAAAAAGGAAAATCAAAAATAAACAAGGGATCAAGAAAACGGATGTGTTATTAAAGGAGTATTATCGGTACAGGGAAGACCTCTAAATGAATGACGCCATCCTGGTAAAAAGGATTAAGAAGGAACGATTTGCATCAGTCGTAGGATTTAAACAAATGGTGAGCATCTGTGTGGGAACACACCGAAATTTGGCCCATGTAGGACCCGAGAAGTTGCAAGTCTTGGTCTCAACATATGTATGGCACCCTAAGAGCCATGTAATCATTTAAGATGTATGTCGGTCATGCCCGACTTGCCAACTAAATAAAATAAGTCACAAGGTGGTATTCCCACCTATATGGAAAATCAAGGTCGAAAATCCTTTTAAATTGGTAGCCATTGATGCCATGGCTATGCCAAGGACCAGGAAAGGGAACATCGCTTGCTTAGTAGCTGTAGACCATTGCAGCAAGTGGGTTGCAGTGAGGCTATTGAAGGAGAAGTCTGCAAAGAGTGTGATAGAAGCGTTCGAAGATCAGATGTTACCTACATTTGTACGACCACCGTATAGAGTGCTGACAGATAATGGAGTCGAATTTAGGAGTGGAAGGTTTAGGGAGATGCTTCGGGCCTATAGTATTGAACACCTATTCAGCTGTCCTTATAAACCAGCGGCGAACGGGGCTGGGGAAAGGGCTAATCGGACGTTTGCATAATTCCTCAAAAATACGGTGACAAAAGACAAGGAATGGGACGATTGTTTACCTAGGGTATTTATGGTATACAATAATACAAAACATTCCGAACTAGGAATGACACCCGTGGAAAAATTGATGGTACAAAAACACAAGAAAGGGGAAGTACTACCGATCCGAGAAAGGAACAGGACAAATGGAAAGAAGGTTATCCAAATTTGCTGCCATCCGCAGTGGGGGTAAAAGTCAAAAGGAAGATTATCTCAGTAGACAGGACTCTGGAAAAGAAGTTAAGCGAAAGATATGAGGGACCCTTTGTAGTAACCAAGGTGATCGCAGGTGGAATGATATACGATGTGAAAGGAAATGGTAAGACGATGAGGGTCTATTATGCACATCTGAAGGTATGGGCGGACCCACCGGAATATTTACAGGAATATTTTAAGAACGAAGAGGGTGTGTACCAGCAGGAAGAAGAACAGATATGGGAGACAAAATCTGAAGAGGAGGAAGAGGACCCAGTACCAACTTATGTGGTTTACTGAGAACAACCTAGGAGGTCAATAAGGAAAAAGAAACATGGGACCGATAAAAAGTATATATAAGGTCTGTTAGAGACGGCAATGGAAATGTCTAGGTATAAAAGAGATGTGGCCACTCAAACTAAAGCCATGATGGAAGATAAAATGACCCAAACTGAAATAGATGTAACACAATCATCTGACTCAAATGAGTTCCTGAACTGGTTGGACTCGGCACAGTCGGATGTTAGTTCGGAAAACAAATTCAACTTACAGAGGTTCGAGAGGTCGTTGAGGTTTTCAGATGGTGGTTACACATTTGGAGTGGAAGTTACTGATGATAGTAATAAAGAGAATGAAATAGGCTCAGAGGCAAATTCACCAAAATCAACTTAGAAAATAAAGGTAAATTATATGATGAAAACTAATCTTGATATTCCTTACTATACCCCCAGGTCAATTCGTGAGGATTTGCAAGAAGTATGTGAGGATCCTGAACGGATGAATGAACCAGAGTAACAGGGAGTGAGCCGACAAAGATTAGCGATTGGATACGAGTCACTAGTGACGCGATCAAGAGGGCCAGCTCCGGAAATACCAAACGTTCAAAGGAGAATGTTAGAGTATGAGAGGAAAGCAGAGGAAAGACGAGCTTCCATCGGAAACTAAGAAAGGTTGCTTTGTCTTTTTTATATATTATTTTTCTTTTTTTCTTTTTTAAGATTGGTTCCCAATCTTGGAAGGGGAGTAATTATAGGGGAACAAACCAACAAAAGAACCTAAACTAAATAAACATTCTTTTAAGATTTAAAAATAGATTGCTTTTGGAGGAGTTGAATTTAAAAGTTTCCACGCAGTTCTGAGAATTAAAATTGTGACGATTATATCAAGTTATTGGAAATCAGTGTGATTTAACGCATTAAGGATTTCAGCTCTGGTAGTATATACCAAAGGTTATAGTTCCCCAGGTTATCGGGTAAGAATATGTTACATAAAACTAACTAAGAAATATTTAATCGGTTTTGTCATTTTTTAAAAGTAAAATTTATTGTCGTATAATACAAAAAGACAAGAGTAAATGCTAGGAATTTTTAAACATAAATATTATTTTAAAGTGGAAAATTTGATATTAGGTATATTATTTGAATAATAAATTAAGTGCAAAATGCTAAAACTAAAATTTACGCATAAGGAATTACGAGTGCATTTTCAAAACATTTGTCGATTTAGTAAATTGAGATTATCAAAGTAGGATTAAGCTGTTAGAAGTTTTAAAAGTGAAATTTGACATATAGGAAGTGTTTTTTTTTTTTTTAAATTTGATATATATAGGATATGTTTAAAAGATGGGTAGTTGGATTTATGTATATTTGAGGGATTTGTAGTTTAAGGATTTAAGTGAGGAGGTAACAACTAATGTATGTGTTCAAATAAAGAATTAGGCGCATAATTTAGTAAGCGGTAATATATAAGTTTTAGACTTTGATTTGGGGTTTATATATATATATATATATATATATATATATATATATATATATATATATATATATATATATATATATATATATATATATATATATATATATATATATATATATATATATATGTATAGCATGTTTTTACTTTTTTTTGTTTTACATCTCTTTTTTGAGGGTATTCTCGGTGCTACACCGTCCCAAACCTTGGGTTAAGGCATAGCACACCGCTCACTCAACTCCCCAAGACTAGCCTGATTATTCCTAGGCTTCCTTTAATTGCTTCTATAGCTATATCCTCGGTTCCAATTTTAGCAGGGATCTTTTGTAGATAGGTTACTAGAGAGGTTTTAATCGCTCCAAGGGACCCCACTACCACTGGCACCACCTCCTCCTCCTCCATCTCCCACATCCTTCTGATGGCATATCGTAGTCTTTGATATTTAATTTCTTTCTCCCTTTCGTAAAGTGCCAAATTTTCATCGTATGGGACACCTTCCTCTATTAGTTGACATGTTCTTGTTGTTTTATTAACTAATACAATATCCGGTCTATTACTTTGTACAAATATGTCGGTGGGTGTGCCAAAATCATAGAATTTGGATGAATTCATTTATCTGCGCGGTAACGGGTTTTGTCCAGTTTCCGGTGATTTGTTGATTTGTCAGTATTCCTTGGTTTGCTTGATTCTTGTGGTGGATGAATGTTGTGATAACCATTGTGTTCGCGCGTGGCGGTCGTCCGGATGTGTGTGGAATGCGGTCTCCGTCTTTTCCTGCGTCTGCATCTGTCGGGCCGATCGACAATACCAGATGGACCAGTTGGTTTAGCGAAGCTTGATCCCTGAGCTGTAATCAACGTTCTCTCATCATTTATTTTAAAAATTCCCTCGCAATTGTTTCTATCGTATTTTCTTTGTTGATAAAGTCGAAATTTCAAAACTTCTTTTTTTTAAGTGTTAGGCGTGTCTATATTCTTCCCATTCTACATTATCAGCTTTCTTTCTTGCTACTTTATAAAGATTCCTTTAAGATTTTAGTTCTTTCTTTGAGGTTTTCTCATTTCCATCCATTCTGTGTTCTGATGATGTTAAATTCATGGAGGTATTCATTTGCCTTTTTGTTATTGAAGTTGTTTCCAGCCTTGCAATCTTCATGTTCTTTCAACCATCATATGCTAAGATTTGGTTCCTTTTCATCTATATATTCTGCTAATCCCTACTATTTCATTTTGTGGGTTCTATATATGTGGCATTCCCATACCTCCTTCATTTCTCAGGATGTATATACGGGCTGTGCACTGGTTTTTGTAGATTATTTTGTGTGCATGGAGGAGTTTCCTTGTTGTTGTGTCTAGATTATTTATTTCATGCTGGTACCAGTCCACATTTCCAAAACTGTATATCATTACTGGCACTGCTAGTACCTTAATTGCCACTATTTTGTTTTATGGTTTTCGAGTTTTTAATTTTTTCTTCACTCTTGAGATGTATTCCTTTTAATTCTCTCTTTCATATTTATTTCATCCTATCCCAACTCCCTCTCCAAATGGCCGCCGCTCACCCACAATTCCAGACCCCAATTATACCCTGTCTTTCACCTCTATCTACTATTCCATAACTATGAACACACTTTTCAATCCCAAAATCCCATTTCCCTGTATGATGAAAATCACTGACCACCTTTATCTGTCTCTCTGCCTCTCTCACTCTACTTGGCGCATACAACTTTAAATCGTCCATGTAGAAGAGATGAAGGTCTCTTTCTTTCTTCTCAGTTTTATTTTATTCTGTACCCACATTCTCTAAGTTGTTGATCAGGTTACTTAGGGGTTGAGGGCTAATACAAATAACAGGGGACATCGAGTCTCCTTGAAAAATCTCCTCTTTTTCACTTTTTTACATTTTATGAGAAAAACAACT
>JABUQX010112427.1:0-22500 GCA_015478945.1 Trachelipus rathkii
TTTTTTAATCATCCCGATGAAAAAGCGTACTGAATAAAGTTGCAAATGTGAAAGATTTGTGACTCTCTCTTCTTTATATATATATATATTATATGTATAGTAATATACTTGATGTTGTACGTAAGAGTATCCACAGCTTGGACGGCGCAGATCGCACCAGGATTGGTAGGAACATGAGTACGGATATGGGAGAGAGCAGACGGACGAGGGCAGTAGCGAGCACTGCAAGCTGATGCAGCTTGAGACTAGGATATTATATATATAATATATTATATAATAGTATTATATATAATATATGAATATTATATAAAATATTTAAATATAATATAATATATAATAGATATTATAGGTTTTCAATACCTACTTTTCATTAATAACCTTCTATATAGTACAAGTAATAACGAATCTTCAAGGCACGCATGAATATAATTTATAATATATATAGTATAATATATATAATTTATATATATATATATAAAATATAGGTATATATTATATATATATGATATATATAGTATATATTATATATATAATATATTATATATATATATAATTAACAACTTTACCTATACAAGTATAAATGGCTTCAGGCACAGGCCACTGTATATATATTATAAATATAATATATATATATATATATATATATTATGAGTATATATATATATATATATATAATATATATATAGTTATATAGTGTTATATATAATTATAACTATATATATAAAGATATATCATATATATATATGTCTATATAAGTACTATATATATATATATAGTTTGTACCATCCATCCTGTAGGGTAAATGCCCTGTGAGGGGCTACTCCTCCAGAAATCTTCAGTCGAGTATAGCATGGTAACTTGGAGCGACATCTTTTTACGTTGCCGGTCTTGGCTAGGTCTGTCCGCTTCACAACCTTTCAGTTTCCTATGGCCAGGGGTTCATGCGGAAGAAATTGAGATGGCAGGGGGTGTTCAAGCCCTAAAAACAATGCCGAAAATGTTAATCTTCCTTGTCCGCTTCGCTCGAAAATAAATCAATTCATCTTTCACAGATTTCAAGTCATTGCAGAAGATCTTATGAATTATAATCCAAATTGTTTTGTAATGAAAAGAAACGAAAATTTTGTTGCTCCTCAATTAATTCCGTTGAATATGTTTTATTTGTTATTATTGAAATATTGAAAAGAACCGAAATAAAAATATTGTTGCTTCTCGTCACGGTTAAAATATTAATTTCGCATAAATAATTTTCACTTCAAATTTAATTTTTGATAAATTTTCAAATTAAAATGTTTTCATTCGCTTTAAAATTTTTTTTCAATGCTTCTAAATGCAAAAATCTGGCCACAAACTTCTCTTCTCTGAGCAAAAACAGCTTTATTAGGCTAGGGCTTTTTGCAGAAGCTCTCCTGTTATAAAAAAAATCTTCATTCTTCTTTCAGTTACTTCTATTGCTCTTCTCAATGTATCTTCCCAGCTGTTTTTAACACTTCCATTTCAGTCGACAGTCATTCAACTATCTGAATAAATATATATATATTAGTATATATATATACATATATATATATATATATATATATTATATAACATAGTATAGGAGTATATATATATATATATAGCTGATATATTATATAATATATACTATATATAATAATATATATAATAAGTATATATATATATAGATATATATATATATTATTATATATATTTATATATATATATATATATAAATAGTAAGATATACGGTATATATATATGTACCATGTACATTGAAAAGGGGATAGAGCACGTTAAAAGGTAGTTTGTTTTATATATATAATATATATTATATTATATTATATATAGATATATTATATACACTACTTTATATATACTATATATATAGGTGAGGTATATATTATATATATATACCTATATATATATATATATATATATATATATAATATATAGTTATACGTTAGTAAGTATATTCTATATATTGAGATGAAGGATCACCACTGTGACACCACAGCTCACAAAGGAATCTACCATTGTGAGCTGAAAAATCATCCTCATCATCATGTGGCCTGGCATGTACATAATTTTGAATGTCAGTGGAATTTGAAATGCGACACGAATAATTCTTCAAAAACAAATAAAAATAAACAAATTATATTTAAAAATATAATATATTATATTATATAATATATATATATACATAGTATATATATATATATATATATATAATAATATAATATATATATATATATATATCTATAATATAAATATTTATATATATATGGTCCCCCATCGTTACCTTCTGAAAAAGGGGATAGAAGCAGGTTTTAAAAAGGGTAGTTATATATATAGTATTATATATTAATATTATTTATTAATATATATATATATATATATACTATTATATATATATACTATATATAGTATACCTACTATAATGTATAGCTAATAGTTATCATAAGTTATATAATTATATATATATGATATATTGAGAATGACAGGACGCCACCACAGTTCACAAAGAATCTCCATTGTGAGCTGAAAAATCATCAATCATCATCCATGGGTGGGCCCTGATAGTATATTTATTTGAAATGTCAGGGAAATTGAATGGCGACACGATATTCTGTCAAAAAACAAATAAATTAACAAAATTATATCTTACAGCAATCATATATATAATATATATAGCTATATATATTCTATATTATATATATAATATTATATATTATATATATATATATATATTATATATATATATATAATAAATTTTTTAAATCTTTTCTTCTCCCATTCCAGCAAAAATTGATATAGAATTATTATAATATAGGTGAAAATTTGATTATAATCTTAATAAGTAATTTATGGTTAAAAATAAAGAAATAAAATTTAAATATTATAAAAAAGTAAAAGTAAATAAAAAATATAAAAAGTAACAAATAATAAAAATCAAGAAGGAATAAATAAAGGAAGATATATATATGAACAAGAACAAATCAAGAACAAGAAAAAGAAACTTATATCATAAATTTATGACATCTTCAATCCAAATTAAAAAATGGAAACTCCAAACAGTAATATTTAAGATAAAACAATGTAAGAAATAACTATATTTTACTTTAATCCATTTTATAATCAAATAAGACCTAATAAAATAAACAAACAAAATGTAATCAACATATCCATTAACAAAAGAGAAATTCTAAAAATAACAATGGATAAACTAACCGACATGATAAAGGAACTGATAGATAGTAAAGAAAAAGGAGTAACAAATGAACAAAGAAAAATGAATTTAATAACACCTAAATTTAGTGGAAAAAAAGAAGAATCTTTTGAAGAATACTTATTCAAGTTAAAAGTATGGAGAGAAGTATCTGAAGAAAAGGAAAAAACTAAAATAGCACAAATAATAGGAGGTTTAGCAGGTGAACCACTAGAAGTAATTATGTTTTTAAATGAAAAAGAAATATGGACAGAAAATGGAGTAGAAATAATCATAAGTACCTTAAAAGAAAGATATAGTAGAAATAAAGAACAGAAAGTTTCTATCTAAGTACAAACACTCTTAATATGCAATCAAAGAAAGGAGATCTTTCCGATAATATTGTACGGCAAGTATGAATAAAAGCAAAAAGAGATTTGTCAAACCTGGATAATCTAAATAATAGGTGATAAGGTACATTCATACCAATTGATAAGTAACTCTAATATAAAAGGCATGGAAAGAAAGTTAATTATAAATAAGATTGAAGGGAATTAAAACAAATATTTTCCTAACCAACTAAGAATCAATTGTAAATATGATGGAATCAGTATGTGAAATTGTAAGAAAAAGAAGGCACTAAAAATGAAAATTGGTATAATTAAATAATAAATTTTGCAATATGTAAGAGTACAATAATCATGAAACTGACAGAACACTCACTGGAGAGAAAAGACATTTAATTTTAATAAATGTGGTATTTGTAAACTTACTAATCATAAAACAGAAGGAATTGCTTATTGAATGAAGAATAATAATAATGTGTGTTTGAAATGTAAACAGGAAGGACACGTAATAAAAAATTTAAAGAAAATGAACAAATAGAAGATAAAATAATAAATCTATATTTTTATGAAAGAAATAATGAATAAACTATATTTAGAAAAATTTAGCTCTATTATTATACAGAAAAAGAAAGAAAGAAGAAAATGAAATTAGAGGGAGATTTAGAAGAAAGGAAAACTCATAGAAACATTTTTCAATAAGAATCGAGAATGTAATGACTCTATTAAGAATTAAATATCAAAGAAGATGTAGTGGCTATTATAGATACATGGAAGTATAGAAAAAGTAAATTTGGAGAATAGGATTAACAAAATTTGATTAGTGGATAACTGATGAAGAAATTACATATAGGAACAGATGACACACAAAAATTTTAAAAATGGGTTGTTTTTGTATTTTGAACAGAATATAAATTTAAACGAAATATTTTGCCTTGTAAAATCAAGGAAGATTTTGATTTAAAAATATGTATAGAGGGTGATTACTTTTATTATTATGTAAGTCAGCCATGAAAAATTGTAATTAACATGTCAGTGAACATGGACTGTTGATGATTTGTGATCTTAATCTACAGAAAGTACAGACATTTGATAATGAAGGAGGACATTCTCATACTATTGAATAGAAAACAAAAGAAAACATGTTGGATTAGTCAATTTAAAGAGACAATTGATAAAAGAAAAAAGATAGAAAAGAAAAATTTAAAAAAGGCTATAGACGATTTGCTCATTGTGGAATAGAAAAATTATTTAAACAATAAAGATCTATAAAAACAAATAAAAGAAGAAGATTTTTGGAATATAACGTAAGAAAGAATTGGAGCAAATTGTGAGGAATGCGAAATATGTAAAAAATATAAGAAAACTCCACCAAGACCTGTAGTAGGTGGTAGGTTTGCCATTAGCAAATAAATTTAATGAACTAATTCAACGTAGAATGTGGAAGATTTGAAGTAAATAATTGTTTAGTAATAATAGACATCGCAACAAGATATACCACAGGCTCCATTGGTTCGAAAATAAAACAGTATATATTTTATATAAAGGTTCATCGAAAATGGATTTATATTTTGGAAGTCCTAATAGTAATTATGTCTGATGCAGGAAGAGAATTTCAAAACGAAGATATGGAAACTTTTACGACAAAATTGAATATCAAATTAATGTGTACAGCGGCAGAAAGCCCATGGAGTAATGGTTTATGTGAAAAAGTAGTAGGGTTACTTAAGGAAATCATTATACAAGTTAAAACAAGAAGGACATGATAAAAAGAATAGCATGGCATGGGCAGTTTTTGCAAAGAATGGATTAACAAATTATTTGGGATATGCTCCTAACCAACTTGTTTTTGGAAGAAACATAGGAATACCAAACATAATAGATTGTGATAACATAATAATGAGTGAAAAGAGAGATACTGATGACATGATTAAAGAATTATTAGAAACAATAGATCATGCTAGAAAAATACATATAGAAAATGAAAGTTCAGGGAAAATAAAACGTGCATTGAGAAGTCAAATAAGAGAACACATGTCAAAAGATATAAATATAGGTGAAGAAGTATATTAATAAAGAAAACATTGATAAAGAATGGAGAAGGACCAGCTAAAATAATGTGTGTAGATGGAAAACCTCATAGTAAAACGATGGAGGTACTTTTAAGAGCGTATCAAAAGTTTCATTCAACAGGATTCAAAAAGTAATTAAATAAATAAATATACTTGAGCACAAGGAAGAAGAAGAAGAAAGAAATGAAAACATGATAAGATAATTTAAATGATGAAGATAAATTTGACCGAAAATTAATATGGTCAAATATTATGGATGATGGAACTGATAATGAAAATGAAAAGTCAAACCTGAAATGAAGAAGAAGAGAAGAAATGACGATCATTGAGAATATGAAGGAAAATTGATCCAAAAATGTGAAAACAGGTAAAATTCTAATGAAATGAATTAAAGAATAATGAAAGTAATATTAAATTGTATGTTATTAGTTTTTCTCATGGGCCTTGGACGGGCCACCCTGCGGAGAGCTGGAAGCACACTAGTAAAAAAATATAAATAGATGTTATAACATACGTAATTTAAATACAAATAGCCAATGATAAGATTTTGAAAGAAATTTGAAAAAATATATGAATTAGATGTAAATTGAAAATGAAGAAGATAGGGAGGAAGAAATCGTTTGGATGCAAGTGAGGGAAATAATAGATGAAAATAGAATCAGTGAAGATGAAGTGAGAGATAAATCAAAGGTTATTATAATCATTGCAAATGAAGAAATTAAACAAGCCAAGAATGAAAGAGATAGAAATTGGAAGAAGAACAAGGCTTTTGAAAGAAGTAAATGAATAAAAGGTGAAAGAGGCAATTAATGTAAGATGGGTAATTAGTGAAAAATTATGCAGAATAACAAGAAAAAATTTAAAGCTAGATTAGCTAAAAAAAAAAAAGGAGAAAAAGTGGAGGAAAAACAGATGCACCAACAGTATCAACTGAAGCAATGAAATGATACTAACCATAGCTCAGGAAAAGAAATGGAAAATAAATGCTATGGATATTTCAGTCAGCATACTTACAAGGAGATACAATAACAAGAAAAATATATCTAAAACCTCCACCAGAATTTGACAATGGTAAACTTTGAGAGACTGAGAAAATAAAAGCCGTAATGGACTTACAAGATGCTGCATGATGTCGGTATTTTATCATTGAAAAAAACATTATTAGTTTAGGTTTAAAACAAGTAAAATGGAACTAAAACACTATTTATAATGAAAGAATCAAGTAATATAGAAACGGATTATTATGTACACATGTAGATGATATTTTATGGGTAGGCACAGTTAAAAAGATTTGAAAACATAATAATAAGAAATTTGAAAAAATATCTTTGAAATATAGGAAATAAATCAAAATCATTTAAATATTTAGGAGTTCAATTATGTCAGGAAGAAAACATGATAATAATGGAGCAAAATAATTACTGGGAGAAGATTACAATTAAGGAAATAAAACAAAAGAAAATAGAAAACTTAATAAAAGAGAAGTAAAAGAATACCAACAATTAATAGGTAAATTAAATTGGATGGCAAGAAATACAAGACCAGATTTAGCTTATATAGTTAGTAAAATGAGCAAGGGAGAAAAAGAACTGAGTATTAAAGATTATAAAGAACTTAATAGATTAATTAAAAAATACAGAATGAATTAAATATAATACAAATAAATAATGAGAGATTAGAAAATTAAGAACATATTGTGATTCATCATTTCCTAATAGAGAAGAGATTAAAAACACACTGGATGCTTATTTTGGCTGGTAGAGTGAGGAGAAAAAGGAAAATGAATACCCATAATGTGAAATCAAATAAAATCAAAGAAACCGTGAATACATTCCCGTTATACAAGCAGGCAATAGTTTACTGAAGGCATTGAACAAACTATTATAGATATTCAAAAAAATGTGGAAGAAATTACTAATATTAAGATACCTATAATTATAAGAACAGATAGTAAGACACTTGAGATACTCTAATGTCAGAAAGACAATCAAAAAATAAAAGTATGAGATCATCATATCAGCAATAAGAGAATATCTAAATAATCAGGAAGTAAAAAAAATAGAATGGGTGAATAGTAATGATCAATTTGCTGATATTTTCACCAAAGAATTACATAATAAAAAAATGAGAAATGTAATCTCTAGAAGAGTAAAGGATGAAAATGAAAATAAAACAGCAAATAAGAACTTCTTCAAATGTAAGATGACAAAAACAAAATTTGAAGAAGAAGAAGAGGTGTGTGCAATGATAAAGTTACTTTTAATCCTTCTCTCATTCCAGCAAAATTGATATAGAATTTATTATACAAAGGTGAAAATTTGATTATAATCTTAATAAGTAATTTATGGTTAAAAATAAAGAAATAAAATTTAAATATTATAAAAAAGTAAAAGTAAATAAAAAATAAACAAAGTAACAAATAATAAAAATCAAGAAGGAATAAATAAAGGAAGATATATATATGAACAAGAACAAATCAAGAACAAGAAAAAGAAACTTATATCACAAATTTATGACATCTTCAATCCAAATTAAAAATGGAAATAAAAACTCCAACCAGTAATATCTTCGAGAATAAATCGAATGGTAAGAATAACTATATTTTACTTTAATCAATATATATATATATATATATATATATATATATATATATATATATATATATATATATATATATATATATATATATATATATATATATATATATATACAAAAAATGCTATGAACATTATGGTGAGACAAAACTCTAGTTTTGTTTTCCCTAAAACATCACCACAAAAATAAACTATCACCTTACTCACCCCAGGCAGGAGAGAATCTAACATCATCTATCTAACAATTTTTCGTGTCAAAAAAAGAATACCAGGAACAGTTACAGCGAGGATCGGCCTGAATTATCCTATTCATGTAAAAAAACAGAGATGCCAAGGACGTTATCAGCTAGAACATCGGCCTGAATTATCTCTTTCGTGTAAAAAAAAGGATACCAGGACAGTTATCAGCTAGGATCGGCCCTGAATTATCCCTTTCGTGTAAAAAAAAAAGGATACCAGGACAGTTATCAGCTAGGATCGGCCCTGAATTATCCCTTTCGTGTAAAAAAAAAAAGGATACCAGGACAGTTATCAGCTAGGATCGCCTGATTATTCCTTATTTCGTGTCAAAAAAAAAAAAAGATACCAGGACAGTTATCAGCTAGGATCGGCAATAGAAGATCCTTTCTGTAAAAAAAAAAAAGGATAACCCAGGACAGTTATCAGCTAGGATCGGCCCTGAATTATCCATTTCGTGACAAAAAGAAAGGGGATACAAGGCAGTTTATCAGCTCAGGATCGCCTGAATTTCCTTTCGGTAAAAAAGGATACAGGACAGTTATCAGCTAGGATCGGCCCTGAATTATCCCTTTCGTGTAAAAAAAAAAGGATACAGGACAGTTATCAGCGGAGGATCGGCCTGAATTTATCGTTATTCGTGTAAAAAAAGGATACAGGACAGTTTATCAGCACTAGATCGGCGCTGATTTCCTTTCGTGTAAAAAAAAAAAGGATACCAGGAACAGTTATCAGCAGGCATCGGCCCTGAATTATCCCTTTCGTGTTAAAAAAAAAAAGGTACCAGGACAGTTTATCTCTAGGATGGCCCTGAATTATCCTTTCGTGTAAAGAAAAAAGGATACAGGAACAGTTATCATGCTAGGATCGGCCCTGAATTATTCTTTTCGTGTAAAAAAAAAAAAAAAAAAGGATTACGGGAAAGTTATCAGCTAGGATCGGCCCTGAATTATTCCTTTCGTGTCCAAAAGAAAAAAGGATACCAGGACAGTTTCAGCTAGGATCGGCCTGAATTATCCTTTCTGTCACCCCACACACACAAGGAATACCAGGACAGTTATCGCTAGGATCGGCCTGAATTAACCTTTCGTGTCACATAAAAAGGATACCAGACAGTTATCACGCTAGGATCGGCCACTGAATTATCTTTTTATGTAAAAAAAAAGATACCGGACAGTTTATCACGAGGATCGCGCTGAGATAATCCTTTCATGTAAAAAGCCGGTATCAAAGAACTTTCAATTGACGGGGATATCCGGTATCCGGGCAAATGACTTTGTGGCATCCCTATAAATATATATATATAATATAGGTACACATATATATTATACCTAACTCCATATATTACTTATATATATATAATATATATATATATATATATCTATAATACGTATATATATATAATATATATATATAATATATATTATATGATATACTATATATATATATATATATATATATTACATAAAGAAGAGCAAGACCCTTTACTATAACTAAATTAACCTAGCCGCCACCATAAACCTTTTAAAAAGAATTCTATCCCAACCTGAACAATACCATCAACTGCCAACATGCATGATAGTACCTGACATTGTTGCAACTTTTCATAGAAAACATTTATCTGCGTAGAAATAAAAAATTGGTCAAAATATTATGACAGTATGTTAAAAACGATAGAATGAGTTCTGCATTGCAAATGATGAAACCTGTATTTTCAAATATAATTGATAGTAAAAACTTGGACATGTATTCACAGGTTTGAAATGTGTAAAGAGAATAATAAAGCTGTGAATATCCTAAGTTTTTGACCAAATATTAAAAATACTATTTAAAAATATAAATATGTAGAATACTGTAATATTTTTTTAGAAATAATCAAATTCTTTAGAACCATTGGAATTGATATTATAGATTATAGCTTTATTAGACTTAAATGTACTTATCTTGAGAAACGTTTTTCTTTCATTTCTTCCGTCTTTTAAAGAATTGGTTCCTAAATTTCTGAGGGTTTACATGAACATTTCAGTCATTCTGAAAAGAATGAAACATACAATACTCAAAGCGATGCAAATTTTAAGGAGCATATTAAATATTTATTAAATATAGAAATTGAAAAAAAATATTTTGTAAAAAAAAAATTTAATTATATATATATATATATATATATATATATATATATATAGCTTATATGTATTTCATTATATATATATATATTATATATATATATTATATATATATATATATATATATATATATATATATAGTAATATGTAGATAGGATATAGGCATTATATGTATTTCATTAACAGCAAATATTTCTTCAATCAGAATATCTTAACAAACTTCAATAGCTACAGGGAAAGGAATACAATAGCTGGAATGCTGGTCCAATTTTAAGTTGCGGAAAATGTAAAAAAAAAAAAAAAAAAAAAAAAAAAAAAAAAAAAAACTAACAATAGCTACAGCAAAAAGAATACATTTTTGGAATCCTTGTAAAATTTTAGTTAGGACATGTAAAACATAAAATAATAAAATATATATATATTATATATAGTATATATATTATATATATATATAATTATATTCTATATTATATTATATATTATTATATATATTATATATATATATATATATATAGTATATATATTATATTGGACAAAGTTACTTAACGCCGCACACGGAACGGGAGCTCGGATCAAAAAAAAAATTTTTTTACAGGTTAGCATCTATGATACATAAATAGTGTTCTAGGGTCCGAAATGATTTTTTTTTTTTTTTACCTGTTCTAGGGGCGAATTAGGTTTAGGTTAGGGTTAGGTTAGAGTTAGGTTAGGTTAAGGTCAGGTCAGGAAAAAAAAATATTCATTTCGACCCTAAAACTATCTATTTACGTATCATAGAAGCTACCTGCTGAAAAAATTTTTTTAATCCGAGCTCCGTTCCGTGTGGGCGTTAAGTACTTTGTCAACAATATATAATATATTATATATATATATATATATATATATATTACTATATATATATATATATATATATATATTATATTATATATATATCATATATATATTATATATAATATTAGAGAAGAGTAGAGAGAGAGAGAGAGCACGGTAGAAAAAGTTGGAAGCATACACATATAATACTAATATTATATATTATAACTGCCAGCTGTATCCCTGAGTTCGCACTCCCGTATCCAGGTACAATGCGCGGCAGGAATTTACGGAGGAAGTGGTTTTAATATTTAGTGATATTTAATAGTCTTTTAATATGATATATATATATAATAATATATATATATATTAAGGTATAATATAGGTATATATATATATATATATAATATAATAGTCAATATAATATTATATAATAATTATATAATATACAGAGATGGGCAGTACCGCGGGTACAATGTACTGGGGTACAATGATCGGCGGCGCGATACTTTTTGTACCGATACTGCGTATCTGGCCGACAACACTTTTGAAAAGTGTCCGCAATTTAACGGTATCACCAATCAATTTTTGTGTGAACCACGGTACCACCCCTATGGAGTCGGTCGTTGAAAAACATGCGGTACTTAGTGATGATCGGTAACAATTCTGTTTAGGTGTACTCATGGCCATGCCTATCTGTTATAGTAATTTTTTTTTTTTTTTTTAGATTTAATTTTTTTTAATAGATAGTTATGAAATAATGTACTTAAATAATATTTTGATGGTAAAATTTGTTATTTTAAATTATTATAGGCTGACAAAAATAGGCCCTCTAAAATATGGCAATATTTAAATAAGATATCGGAACAGAAATTAATCAATTAATAGACACCAGCTGATTTACGCTGACTTTTCATGAAACTTATAAGAAAGGTTGAAAATGATCCGTAGTGAACGAAAATTTTAAAAATAAATTTACGAAAAATGGAGCCTGCAAAAAAAGTTGTCTGCAAATTTCATATTCATAACTAATACGCCAGATGCATCAAGTGTTAAAAAATTATATGCTTATATATAGTTGAGTTTCAAAGTTTACAGATTTGTTTTATTCTTCCAACACTCACAGGTCGGTGGAGTACGCGGAGTGGAGCTCCCTTTAAACTATGCATTTCATTTACCGCGTTACATGTGCCATGCATTCATTTAGCACCTAAAGTTGCTATAAATGCTATTGGTGATTGAATGTCTAGCAAATTTTTTACTTATTTTTTTAAAATTTAAAAATGACCCATTCTTCTATAACACAACAGGTCCTATATATATAATATATATATATATATATAATACAATAATATAGTATATATTATATATATATATAATATATGATATATATATATATATATACTATTATATATTATATATATACTATATATATGTTGTGTGTGTGTGTGTCGTGTGTGTGTGTGTGCGTGCGTGTGTGTGTGTGTATGCGTGTGTGGTCTCAGCTAATGTGCAACAACGGAATATTTGTAATTAATGTCAATTAATTTAGAACTTTGTAGAATAAATGGAGGGTGGCTGTATCGCGAATTGGCTCATTGAACCTCGAATATTTTCAATAAAAGCCGTGCTGGTTCACGATAATAAAAATCGCATTTTTACATGGCAAAAAATTATTTAGGGTTCATAGAGACAGTCATGCTGCGATACTCAAAGGTAGTTTACACCTTCTCAATACATCGCGAAAAAATCCCGTGCTGCTCGCGTAATAGTTACCAAGCAAATGTTAGATGTATATGGTTTAATGAAAACATGTGAACTGAGGGCCGAAACCGCCGCATATACGCGTACGTTTATATTAGGTACTATTAATAGTTAGTTCCGATGAACAGTTATGATTTGTAACAGAAATGATTTATAACTCTGTAACACATCGTTTATCTTACAGTCCATACATATAGTATTTTTCGTATAGTATGAAATCCTTTCCTGAAGTACCTTCGGATTTATGTAGTACATTCTTCCATCGTCATATGCATGTTACATTATACGCGAGTGCGACAAAATGTCTGCTCTTATTCGCATAAATACGCAAAGTTCACCCGTCTGATGCACCCTTGTCATGTTGCCAAAGTGATATTTTTCGGAGTCGACTATCGGGCAAGCGTGAGTGATTCGACTTAGAGGTAATTGAACGTGATTGCTATCGTTTGTGGTACGCACCGTAGCACACGATTGCTTTCAGATAGCCCCACATCGGTAATAAGCTACAAAGTGTATGGTCAACGAGCTCCGTGATGCCTACGGAGGCCTACAGGTAAGGACCGCATTGATTCCTAATCCATCCTACCGGGGAGTGTGTTACGTTTAGATGGGATGTTGCACAGCTCTGTGCTGTAATGTGGCTGGGCATCCCTTCAATGCTGTACAGTCAAATGTTGATCGTGTCCATTGTAATGGTAACGTCAAGAGGAAGAGTTGAACAAAGTAGTGATCCAGAAATTCTTGATTTTCATTCGCTATCTAGGTTTTCTATGGTAAATGTCCGCCCGATCAGTATATTATCTAGCAGTTCACACTACACATTTATGGAGTATAAACTACATGGTGTCACGTGCTGTAGGTGATATGCGGGGTGTTTTCTCGGTCCAGTACCGATAATTCCACCAATTAATCGTGCCAATATTGGTAATAGCCTGGCCTCATCCGTCCACAAAATACGGAGCTGCCGTCAAGTCTTATTGTCAAAAGCATGGAAGACACATGTTGGACTACGAACTACAAGCCAACGCCGAGATCGCAAAGGGATACCACCGTTGCAGCAGATGTGTGCTCTGTAAGTGAAAATGTTGGTAAATAGGTAGAATAACCGTACGCCGTTCCCTGTCCTGCCGGGTTAAGTAGTTTGTTGGGAGCTGTTTCCGTGGGTATACAGATAGCAAAGTCAAACTCCTCAATGTCAAGGGTACGGTGAAGGTGTGACTTGTGGTGGCTAGAAATAGTGAGTCGTTGGATCGAACCTTAATTCTTGAAAGCTGTGTACAATCTGTTAAATTAATCCTAACGGTGAAATGCGGTTACAAACGATCTGTATAATCCTTCGTGCGTTAAACTCGGTAGCTGCCTGTGGGCATTCCTCTTCGTTCTTCAAGGAATTAAAACGCAGCTCCACCCATTGATCCGTCAAGTTCATGGGTTGTATACGATATTATTAGGCGCATAGTGTTATCGGATCTTTACAGATTAAGAATCGAGGGCGTGTGCTGGGAAGACACACGATTATTACATTCGTGGAAAGTGCTGACGGCTGACATGTGTGTAGCGATTATATATCCTGGAATACTGATCCCACCCACACAGAGTGTTGTGTTCAATAATTAACTTCGAAATTCATAAATTTAGTTGGCTGACAATAGTTAAGCAAATGGGTAATAGTTAAATATTGACACATAAATTGTGATATGCCGTTTCAATGGAGAGATCTCTATATGGTTTCTACACACGCCGGATATCAGCCCTTTTTCTGAATGTTTAAGCATACTCACTTTGGTAGTAACTTTGGATCCCGTGGTAGCGCTGGCGACAACCATGTGCAGGAATGTATCATTGACCCAGAGGATTGCCTAGGTAACCAACGTTTTCAATTCTGGAATAGAACGGTCTCGAACTGAAAACTAGCATAATTTTTCTGTGTCCTATAATAGAGATAGCACATTTCATTCAGGGATATATTCATCGAAATAGCACGGGTGTTATTGAAAATTTCGGGAGGCTCATTGAGAAATTCGCATAGCACTGCGAGTGCATTTACGCGATAACGCTATAGCAATGACTTGCAAAAATAACTTCCTCCGATTTACACATTAAGACTAGGATCACCTTATCAACAATTCTTATATAATATATAATTGCCTATAAAATTAACAGATCATACGCCTGTTGCATAAATATATATATACTATATATATATATATATATAATATATTATATATATTATATATATATATATATAGCTATATATATAGTTATTATTATTAATTGATCTAAAAGAGAGATAGCACAGAAACAACATAAATCTATTTGCTTATAGTAATATTATAACCACGGTTATTGAAATTCCATTTATCAGTATTGCGTTTTCCACATATATGAAAATGTTCCGACGGATGTATCGATGTTACCGGCCGATAACCAGTACCGAGTACCGGTAATACGAGGCCCAAGACGCTTTCTCACAAAGTACCGAGTACCGGTATCGCCAAAGCTATTTTTCGAAGTATATATGTATAGGGATTCTTTTAAATCAAATAAGGCTTAAACAGGCAGATGATCTGTAATATTTATATTATTATTTCCAGATATTAATTATTGATTTATGTGAACTAAATTATAATATATTATATACTATAGTATAATATTGTAATGAGTGGCTAAAATCACCCAAGAAGTGACATAACAAGCAAATGGTCTGCATCCAAGGTTTAATAAGATCTTGTTTATTCGAAGAGGCCAGGTTTTCAAGGCTGGATAATTTTTTGTTGCGTCGTACTTCATGCTTTTCATAATTTGAAAACGCTCATGGAGTTACTATCTCAGATGCTTTCTTCCTCAAGAATTAGCCATTTCATGCTGCTCAGCATAAAATAATGATTAACATTTATAGCTTGATCTAGAATGGTTGCGATCATATATTACACTCTAGTCCGCCACCTGGTATAAAAGAAAAACTCCCCCTTCTGCTTTGATAATTATTAATTTTTTTTAACACTTTTGAAATAAATATGAAAAGAAATTACTTTCAATATTAACAATAACTTTTGTAAGAAAAACATTATTTAAATAATTTTAGCAGATAATAATAATAATATAATAATAATAATAATAATAATAAATATTAACGATAATAAGAATAGATAAAATACTAATAGCATAAATTAAAGTAGATAAATAAATAAAACAATACAAAACTGTAAAAATAATGATAATAGATAAGATTAATAATTCAAAAGACACATATACTATAATTATAAAAAATTGGTAACAATTACATAATTACCAAGACAGTAGTTAAAAGCGTGATATGTTCTATTGGCTTAAAGAGATCTGCTGTTATTGGATTTTGATATCGGTCAGTGTTTGTGTAGGTAGAATTAAGACAGCCATCCTCTACGCGCCGCGAATTTGAGATGTATGTAAATTGGGTGCTTATCGATAAATGAAGTGCAAGAAAGAGTGACTGGCTCAGTCCTACCGTAATTCCCTGAACATGAAAAAGTTATTGTTTTCAGTCGTCAGTTTATGTGATTGTCTTTTTTTATCTTTTTGTGCTCACTAGGATGCCTCGTGAACATGCTAACTCTTGTAGTATAAGAAGAGGATAGATTAATTCACCAACTAGAAGTTGGTGTCGTCTTCACCACGGCGATTCCTATGAAAGGGAGAGACAAACTACAAAAATTCAATGAGAGCAAGGATCAGCGCACCCCCTCACGCCTACGCCACTAATTAAGAGAACCTTTATGCGTTTTTATAATTCATAATATATTTATTAAGTCCTAGAACTGAATTTATGGTTATTGTCATGTTCCAACACGCAATTTGGGTTTAAACGCTTCAAGGCGATCTAACTTAATTGTACTGAATATATGATCTCTAAGTTCTACTATGATTTACTTTGGGAAATTTAGGCACAGTTATTATTATAGCGCCTCCAAAAAACACTTTTTTGTTGATCTAAGTATCTGCTGACCTTTATGAGATATTTATGCTTATACCTTCGCCCGATACTACTCTGTGTGGCTAGTTTATACTGACTAGTTCCTTGCTTACTTTCTGTTAACAATTATTTGTATGTTGACGCACACACACACAAAAAACAAAACGTTTTTTGTTGATAGCTGATATGTATTGACTGCAGCCACTTCCACAAAAGTTAAACTTATACCCTTTAGCCGACCAGTTACCCTTGTGCTGTGTTTTAGCCGAACCAGTTCTCCATACTTTACTTTTGAAATTTAGCACTAATTATTTTTATATACAAAAAGTAATAAAACAAAAAAAAAAAAAAAAAAAAAAGAAAAAAAAAAAAAATAAACAAAAAAAAAAGTGAATCAGAAGAAAACTTATGCTAGGTTTAATCACGGAAATGAAGGGATGATTATATGCAACTATTTTAGAGGTATAATACAATTATATGTGTTGAGTTTATTTTGAGTTTTGTAATTTTTTTCATTTTTTTTTGTTTAACTGGAGAAACTTTGAACGTACAGTCATTAGATGGAAGATGAAATACGCTTCACAATTTATATAAACCCCCCTGAAGTGGGTGAGCAGTTTCTAACAATTTTTCTTCAGTTTTTCTATATTACTTTTTTAGTTGCTAACTGAGAGAAAACATATATCTATATCAATAGGAGATAGGAAAGATAGAATTATATGTGTAACTATTTTATAAACATATAAATGAATTGTTTATTGGTATATATATAGCTATTAGTATAATACAGAAGATTATAACGTGTGATATATATTATATATAACGGTTAGTATATATCATATTACATTATATATTAGTATATTAGTATATACATATACGTATTATATATAAGTATGTATATATATATAATATCAATATATATATATACGGCTTAGTATATATATATGATATAATATATAATATAATATATATAGCCTATATATAATATAGTAGTAGTATATATTATTATAAGTAGGATATAGTAATACATGATATTAATATAAATAGGTATTAGATCAACGTAAGTACACGTAATTAGTATATAATATAATATATACGGTATATAGTTAATATATACCGTTAGTATATATATATATATATAATATATATTATTACGTATAGATATAATATATATATATAGTATATACACTAGTATATATAAGTAATGTAGTAGTATATATATATATTATAGCCATACATATACGTATTATAATAGATACTAGTTGTATATGGTGTAATATCCAAATTGATAATTTTCAATTCCTGTGTTTTCCACTGTTTTTCCCAATCAAGATTTCCTGAGACTAAAATAAATGATTAAAAAACAATTTTTTTCCTTTTTTTATTTAGATATGGAAATGGTGAAAAAAATGAAAAAGCCGCTCCAGGCCACACCCTCATATACCAGTGAATCCAGTTAAAACAAATTTTCATTGGCCAGCTTTCACAAATATAAATGGCCTCATACAATTTGACATTTTACAAGTAAATTTAATATTTGCAATTGAAAAATTTTTAAAACGAGCTTCAAAATTATTTATTATTAGCTAGAGTTTATACAACGACAATCAATTCAATTTCTAAATATCTGCTAAATTGATTACAGGTCCCTGCTTTGCTTGTCAGTTTTTCCTACTTTTACTTTTAGACTTTATTCAAAAAATAAAAATTACAAAAACAAAGGTACACAATTATTTCTAAAATCCTTGCACAAATACAAGAATGCATCACTAGATATGAAAAACTTTTTCATTTTCTTTTTCATTTAAAAAGCTAGTTTAAGGTTGATACCATAGATTCTGGTTGACGGCAATTAAATAAGTACATTTATCTTAAAAAAAAAAGTTTATGACTGTTTTAAGAAATAGCTATTGTCTCTTTCTTAAAATATGAAAGTTGTTTTTTTTGTCTCTGACAGTATTTCTCTTAACTTTCTTCAGTCCTCTTTAAATCTCATTTGCTAATTTCTTTTTTTTTTAATTTTTTTTTTTTAGCACCTTACCAGAGAGTTTCTTGCTTCTTTGGCACAGTTTTCTTTTTAAGTATGTTTTATACCTCTGAAGAAGCATTGCGGCAGTATGACATCAATCCATTTGTTAATACAATAATCAACCCCGCTCACCAGTATTTTTCATTTCTGTCAGCAATAACTATATTACGAAACAACGTGACTCTTTCGACAAAGTGAAAGTACAAATTTTTCTTGTAAGAACAACTGTTTGTTTTGTCGAGAAACACCGTCTCGTCTCTCCTATCAGCATTAAGCCACATAGCGAAAATAGAAGAAGAAGAACTCAGTGTTACAGCAAAAGTTGTCTTTGTTGTCTCTTTATTGACGTTATCATTTTGTCAGAAAATTTGCATGAATAAAGATTGATCGGTCTACTCATTCCCGTTCTCATCTGCAAGACAATTTATTCAGAAGGTATTAGTAGGCATCATGGAAGTAGATATCTAAAGTACATAATCCTCATTTGATTTTCAGTCCATCGAAACATACAATTCGCTTGAATTTTATCAATGAATTGATTTCAACACATATTAAATTACTTGTCAGAGTGTATTAGAAGGCAATTACCTTCGCGTGACAAAAAACAACTTATCGGCCTTTGATGATGGAATATTTAAGAGCGAACGTTCCTTTCGTCTTATAAAAGACTTCGCTAGGAGTAAGTACACTTGCAAGAATCCTGACATACAATCTTTCTCTAAATTTTTAAAATTTCTGAAAAGTTTGCAGCCTTCGAGGTGCAATTCCTAATTCCTTCTTGTTGCTGTATTGCATGACCGAACCATTTTTTCTTAAACTTAATTTAATGATACTTTTTTTTTTATCTTTAAAGCTGTATTTTTCCTAAAACTTTGATGACTTAACAAGAAATGTCCGGCAACTTTAAGAATTCTTTTTCAAATTAAAGTTGATTAGAACTGAAGTGACCTGGAGATCATCCATACAAGAAAGGGCTGTTCAATGGTCTTTACGTGACACTTCTTCCAAGTATGAAATACCATTCTTTTGTTTTTCTATTCTTTTTTATATTTTACAGTACAAACGCTAGCAAGATAACGAAGAAATACACGACTAAAGTACGGGAAAGTCTTAGTATCTTTGAGCTCCAGCACATAGAGAATCTGACTATCTGCGAAATCAAGTAAACATCTTAACTAAATTGGCTTTTTGGCAACACATCAAGAGCTCTATTGGAAATAGGTGAGCTTGATTGAACAGTAACAATCAGCCCACATTATGTCAGGCTTTGCTGGTACATGACTTTTTCTGCCTTGCTAATAGCTCCCCTAAGAACAGAACATGGATGTAACGAGATTGATTCGTTATTGCAACTGTTTAGTAATATAATTGAACAGTTAACAACAGTCTGACATTGCGGCTTGAAACAGAGAATTGTTCAATCATGTCCGCGAGCTGATTTTAAGCATATTAGTGATGACTCTGGCATGTTTCTTGTCCTACGTGTAGCGATAGACTTATTAATGGAAACTCTTGTTGCCCTATTGAGAAGGCAAAAAATTCTTTTCTTGGCCGAGTAGATGCACAAAGCGTACATGTTCAGATTTGATCGTTCTTGTGCTAATTTTGTATTGGACCATTCTGGACTGCAGCAAGTGGATTCCAGCCGCACTTGTAATTAAAACTGGTTTATAAAATATTTTTTGGCCATCTTATTCTAGAGTAATTTTAAATATTAAAGAAACTAACAACATTAATTCAATTTCTGTTAAAGATAATAAAAAGAAGAGAGAATTAAGCTTTAGAATGCGCTGAACACTGCAGAATGAAGTGAAATTTTTAATGAAAAAGTAAAATATTATAGTGAGATTTCAATAACTCAGCGAGAGTTATAACGAAGATTCTTAGGCATAAAGAAACAGTCCGATAAGTAAGTCCTTTCTTACCTTACGTTGCTTGAGCTACCTAACTTTCGAGACCGTTATCAACATAAGATTAGAAATCTGCTTCAGTATTGGGAGGAACGAGGAGACGATCAATAGAAATGATCATTCTTAGTGCTCGTTTACGTCTTTCGCTCCTCCTTACCAAAGACAAAAACAGCTCATTTTACTAACAATCGCCACTTCTGCGAAGCCAACTGGCCTTCGACTATAGAGATCTCCCTTTTTAAATGATAAATATGACGAAAGTATCAATATGTAGACTGCACGTTGACTGCTTGCTGTTAAGCGGGCTTTAGAGCCAAAAATGATGCCTGATATAAATTTGATATTTTATATATTTTATTTTCCCTGTGTTTTCTCTGTTTTCCCTGCACACCTTTCTACATATTTTTCCCCTGTTGTTCCCCGTAGTTTTGAACTTTTTATGGACATGTTGAAAGTATTGCAAAATTTTTTATAGTTTATCTGCTTTCATTATAAAGAAAAATTATATTCCCTAAATTTAAATTACGGATGAAAGCAAATGAGAAATTCAGATAAAGCAAGAGTGCAGACGTTCTTATCGTCACAAATAGCGAAAGGTTGCAGAAATATATATATATATATAATATATATATATACTAACCTATATAATATCTCAATATAGTATATTACCTATATGTACTATTATTGAGTCTCAGTAACTTCATTATAGTAGATAATAACGTATATATGACTGTCTAATGAATACAATACTATATATTAATATAATTATATAATACTATGCTATTAAGTGGCATTGTTATGACACTATCTTGCACAATTCATGTTCGGAAATGTCATAAAGGGGAGGAGGCTATATAAAAAAGAATACAATATTTAAGAAGATATCATTCGCTAATTCATGTTCTTTTAACATATTTATGTTTTTCATTATCTAAAATTGTCAGAAGTAGTTTTCAAACATATTTCTAATTTCCGCTGAAACATAATCATGGACTTCCATATTGTCACTTGCTTCAGACAACTGCATGAAATGAATACTAATATGGTCCCAGTTTTTTTGTTTGATCCATGTAACTAGTAACACACACGAACGAGGTTGGCATTTGCTGAATGGCTGGGCAGTATGTTTAACTGCAAAAATAGTATATGGACAGATTTTCCAAAGAGGTATAAGAGTATCTGAAGTGGAAACCAAAAAAAACCGGCATCATTTGAGGACACATTGAATAATTTATTTGATGTTGCTCCTGAAAATGTATTGGATATCCTTAAGAATAAAGAGAATATTCAATTTTTATTATTGCAACGCAGGAAAGGACGAAAAGGTTCCATGGCTGGCATTGATCTAAATACATCACGTGAAGAGAACAAAAGGAAACGAAAAGAACAGGAGTTTGAGAGACTAAGAGGATCTATGAAGAAATAAAACGAAAACGCACTACTGTAGAGCTATCACCAATATA
>JABUQX010112427.1:27500-32500 GCA_015478945.1 Trachelipus rathkii
TTCGTTTATGACCTTTCGGCATCAATGCGTTTCTTTTATATTATCATCCCAAACTGAATTGCTCCATCGTTAAACTTTGCCCGAAAAAGTTCCAAAACCTAGCAGCTATTTCACACTTAGACGGTTTGAGAGTGGCGCCGACGTCGGCTAACCTAATTAGCACTTCCATCATTTCGTCCATATGTTGTTGGTCCCACGCTTCGGTATGAACGATGATATCGTCGAGATAACTGTCCGTCGTTTTCATTCATTCCTCTCAATATTCACCTTACTTCTCGAACTTATGTCACTTCAGCATTCACCAATTCGAACGGCATTTTCAAGAGTTCATAATAACCGTCGGTAGTTAAGAAGGCAGTCTTGCAAATGTCCTGGTCTCCTACCACAACCGCTGTGCAACCTTTGCTCAAATCGATCTTAGAAAATATTCAACCTTCGCAAACCCAGTTGAATAATCTCAGGTATCAAACAAGTAGGGTTCAGGACGGAAGACAGTAATTTGGTTCAATTTCTTATAGTTTGCACACACCCTATTCGACACATCTTTCTTCTTCACCATAAAGATTGGTGACGCGTAATCTGAGTCGAATTCTCTTATTATATTCATTCCTCAACATGTCATCGATCTTCTTTCTTTAAGGTTTCCCTTAATGCATAGGGTATGGGATACACTTCACTCTTCACCTGTATTTCTGATGTCAAATTTATCTCGTGCTGCACTATGTCCATATTTCCTGGCCTTCCAATAACTTCTTCATTTCAATCCTCTTATCCACCTCTAACTCTTTTCCTAATACAATGTCTCCGATACTTTTACTTGGGCGTACAATTTTCTAAAAACGAACGCGTCTCTTTCCTAAATCAATTTCTTCCTTCTCACATTCTTCAAAATCTACAACCCCAACACACGCAATCTGTACGTCGTCCTCTGTCTACCCTGTAATTATTCTCCCCTATTGTTCCAACTACATCATATGGTCCCTCCACTGCATTAAGAATTTATTGCCTGTTACAAATAATATTAGGGACCGCGTTTCCTATTTCGAATCTTCTATTCTTTGCGCTTTTATCGTATAAGTGTTTATACCTATTCTGCGCTTTTCTAATTCGGTTGTGGCTATCCTTAGCGTTTCTTCTAGTTTTCCCTCAGTTGGAAAACATACTGATAGCTGGGTTAAGGTTTGTTACTTCCGTCCTGCTGACATTCATTGACCAATAGTTTTTCATATTCGCATAGGGGACCCCGTACGAATCCTACCATATAAGATTTCAAATGGAGCAAAACCGATGCTCCCCTGAGGTACTTCGCGGTATGCAAATAGTAACGGGATTTGTGAAAAATTGATTGTTCGTTGCATAGCCTCTTTTCAGCATCTTCTTCATCGTGCCGTTGAAACGCTCCACAAGTCCGTTGCAGATTAGATGATACGGACTCGTACACAGCTGTTTAATACTCAACAGTCTGATGACCTCTTTTATACATCTTGATACAAATTGGGTTCCTAAATCCGATAATATTTCGTCGGCAATTCCAAGTCTACTATAAATATCTACTAAGGCCTCTCCTACAGTTTCTGTGTTGATATTCTTTAGCGGCACAACATCAGGATATCTTGTACTAGCGTCAATATGTATTTATGTCCATCTTCCGAAGAAGGTATGATCGGACCAACGAGGTCTACTACGACTCTCTTAAACGGGGTTCCAATTACCGGAACTTCTTTGCAAAAAGGTGTTTTTGCTAACTTTCCTTTCGATATAGTCTTCTGACCTATATCACACGAATGGCAGAATCTTGATATATCCTCGTACATTATTGTACCTTATCGGACCTTTTGTTGATCCCGAGGTGTCCTCCCATGATACTATCGTGTGCCGTTGACATAAGCTCTTTTTCAATTTTGGCACGACGATTTTTTTCATGCTTTCTTTTCTCGTTTCAACCTATAAAGAATCCCTCTCTGTATAACGTAGTAGGATTGTCTCTTCCTTGTTTTCCACATGACTTAGTAGTCTACATGCATTTAACGTTTCATCTTCTCGTTGGAACTAGATAAATTTTTCTCGCGTAATTCCTTTATCGTCCAACAGCGGCGTACTTTCATGTGTAACGAACCTTTCATCTTGTTGGTTGACCGTTTCGATCGCGCAAGACATTGTTACTTGATCGTCAGGGTTCTCTGCGTTTCTCGCGCCTGGGATATTACATATTATCAAGTCATAAATAGCATCATCTAAGGTTAACGCTTTAACACGTCCCGTGTAATAAGGTGTGTCGACATCAATCTCGGCTACTGGTGCATCGCTGATCATATTATCAATTAACAGCATTTGCTTTCTTTTCCCAGTAAGTTCATCCGCTGAAATAAATTTCCTTTTAACGATGACGCTATCGCAACCTGTGTCTCTCAGTACATTACCAACAATTCCGTTAATTTTTCCATTTACTACGGGCATCGTTTCTTTTTGAATATTCGCCCTTCCGTTTCTACTCTTCACGCATGCGCTCCTGATAACAGGTGTTGATCTGCCACAGGCCAAGGCGATCCTGTTATTTTTGTCGACATAATTCATAACATCTTCACTGTAATCGCATTTCTGATTCTCAACTGTTGACAGGATGTCGAGGGTACAGGTTTTCTCCACCGCCCCGCGTTACTATTATTGTTTGTTATGGCTACAGTAGCTCGACCTTCTCTCAAATTATAACAATTATTGTTTGTGCTGGTAGTACTTTATTTCTTATACTGACTATCTCTCCTGTAGGTGGTATGGCTCCTGCATTCCAATCTGTGCCCTCTCTTGCCACATTTAAAACAAGTTAATTGGGGTCTTGGCTTCTCCACGTTAAGTGATTATTATTTTCATACGTCTTTCTTTTCTTTCCCTTTCAAGTGTCTTCTTTGTTCATATTACTGGAAATATGTTTTTATTATGGGCGAGTATATAGTTTTCTGCTTCTTGCGCTATTACATCCAACTTATTAGCTTTCTTTTCTCTCAAGAATGTTTCTAATTCCTTGGGACATGTATTCAAGAACTTTTCAGCTACCAGCAAGTTTATTATATTGCTAAAATCTTTGATGATTTCCGCTAATTCGGTCCACTTAATCACATAGTTTTTCAGACTGTCGATGAACTGAATAGGCCTTTCGTCTTCATACGCCTTCGCGCTTCTAAACTTTATCCTATAACCATCCTCCGTTAGATTATATCATAAAAGGAGGGCATTCTTTAAATTGTCATAGTCTTTAGAATCATCTTTTGGAATGTGAGAATATGTTATGAGTGCTTTTCCTGTTAACAAAGCGCTTATGTGATAAGCCCAATTCCCTCTATCCTATTCATTGATTTCTGCGAACCTCTCGAATCGCTCCAGATAGCAATCAATTTCATCCCTGTTATCGGCAAAGGGAGGGAGTTTAGATACTCTTGCCCTAACATAGTTACTATTTGCGACATAAATAACCGGCATTGCTCGCTTGCAATTCAAGTCTTCTGAGTTCGAGCTCATATTGTATCTGGCATTCCTTTAGGCTCTTTCAGCTGCCTCTTTAGCGGCATCTCTTTCTGCTGCCTATTTAGCGGCTTCTCTTTAGGCTGCTTCTCTGGCGGCTTCTCTTTCTGATACCTCTTTAACGGCTTCTCTTTCCTCCTTTGCGAATTCTCTGACTTCCTTTCCTTTGAAATACAATTCTTGAACTATTTTGACTCGCAGCGCTATATGATGACTTATGTGATTATATAAATATTGTGAAAAACATTGAACTCTCTGCTTTCAATGAACGTTTCTCCGCGAATATATTCTCAAAAAAATTAACAATTCCCGGATAGGCCCCCAATTTATTGTCGCAATATGGGATCACAAACAAATAAAAGAGCGTGACAATTCCCGGAATTCGTGTAATATAAAAATAAATATACGGGACCCTTTAGGGTATGATTTTCTTCTACAAATCACAATCTCGGTCACCAGTCTATAAATAACTAGTATGTCTTCTTACTTCTTTTCAATGATCATATAATTTACATATGTTCTCACACTGGGACCAAAGCCTTCTGGTTATTCAGTAGTGGGTAAGCTTCACAAATAATCTCTCGGTTGAGTTCTCAAGTTTCAGAAGTCTGCTCTCTATTCGTGGATACAATCCGTATAAAAAAGTTGTATTCAGCAGATGAGGTGTTATGATCTTCACAAATGGATGTTCTCTTCTGATAAATTTCAGATCACTTCAAATAATCCTCCTGATCGAAGATTCCTAATCACGTTAAATGATTTATCTTCTGATTGATAATTTTGACGCTCCACTGCCTCAAATAATCTGGAGTAACTATCCTTCGTACAGTTCTTCTTGAGCTTATTTATTCACAATATTCAACGGTAAATGAGGAATCTTTACATCCAAATATACAGACGATCAAAATCACCATAAAGTCATCGAACGAAAAAAATATGAGTGTGAGAGAGACAGACCTCGTGAGAACCAAACACCTTATATTTATACTTTCTCACGGTATCCGAGATATCGATCAGCGGAGTCACCTTTTACTCCTTTCTTTACATAAAATAATCTGTTTTAACAAAACTATATTTTCATATTTTGCATAAAATAATCTTGGACGAAATTATTTTTATACTAATAAAATATTTTTAAATAAATTTATTTCATAATTGATAAAATCCATCCTCGATCGTGGAATTCTTAATTTCAGCACTTGCGATTTAATTAACGTTATATATATATATATATATATATATATATATATATATATATATATATATATATATATATATATATATATATATATAGTGGAGATATATATATATATATATATATATATTTACTTGTTCATCTTTATAACTTAATTATATATATATATATATATATATATATATATATATATATATATATATATATATATATATATATATGTAGTATAAAAAATATATATATATATATATATATATATATATATATATATATATATATATATATATAT
>JABUQX010112427.1:37500-41171 GCA_015478945.1 Trachelipus rathkii
AGAGAGAGAGAGAGAGAGAGAGATTCATTTCTTTTTCTATCTGAAATAAAATATCACACATATAACTTTGCAAAAAAAAAAAAAAAAAAAAAAAAAAATTTTGAAGCAAAGTTTAATGAGTTTTATTGTTATAGTTCTTTGAAATTTGTTGTAATTAGGGTTATTAAGATTCTTAATTTTTTTTAAGCTTAAGAATCTTTAAACTCTAGGATTACCACTTGTAGAGGCTTCGTCTCTACTTATAAAATACTTGTACTTGTAACGGTCATTCATGTACACCTTCTAACTACTCATGTACGCTTAATAAAATACACATGTAAAAATAATGTTGTCATTTTTGTTTAAACTTTAGAATTAAAAAAGGAGAGTAAGGACACCCAGATTTGGCGTCCTTTCTACCGAAGAGGAGAAGGATTATACCAAAATTGTGTCTAGAGAAGCGAAATTGTAAGGATGTGTGTTGCGATGCCCTCACACAGTCTATTTCTACTTTTTCTACAAGCTAATAATGTAAAGATAATAAAATTATTAAATTAAAGTGATTAGGCATAAAAAATCATTGAACAAATACTTCATTGAATTAAAATAAATTATTAATATAGAAAAGGTGAGTGTATTAAAAAGGACCCTCCATGCAGGGACAGGTACTTACTTAATAACATTAATTCTACTGTGAAATATAAAATTATAAAACCTAAATACTTAAATTTATTGAATATTATATAAACGGTGAAACGCCAAAGTGTCAGCTGATATTCCCTGCCATTGTTAAAATAAAGAAGAAAATTAATTACCTTCCTTTTTTGTCTAAATTAGTTTCTAGTTACGATATATATATATATATATATATATATATATATATATATATATATATATATATATATATATATATATATATATATATATATATATATATATATATATATATATATATATATATATATATATATATATATATATATATATATATATCAGATATGTATATATATAGTATATATATAGTATATATATATATATATAGTATATATATAGTTATGGTATATATATATATATATATATATATATATATATATATATATATATATATATATATATATATATATATATATATATATATATATATATATATATATATATATACAGGGGCGGCTCGTCATTAAGGGCCAGTGGGGCCCGGCCCCACCAGTAATTCTTTAAAACAAATAAATTTCTTAATTAAAAATAAATTAGGTCGGATTTGAAAATTTCTTCACAGGGAGAATCTATGAAGCCTAAATAGTCGTTACTTGCGTGTAATGATTTTTTTTTTTTTTTTTTTTAAGGGAACGGATGGTCCGATTTTGAAAAATTTTTCACAGGAGGCATCTATGAGGACTAAATAAATGTTTAATGTTCCAAAAAATGAATAGAGTAGATAATATTTTAATAAAGGCATTTTCCACCTTAAAACATGAAGAAAAATTAGAAGTTAAAAGACTTGGACCGTATCAGCCTAGAGATGTTCACATTAATCAGAAAGATGGAAAGAAGAATAGAACATTTTGTAAATCTTGGTTTGAGAAAAAGAAATGGCTTACTGTAAGTGATAACAAAAATGCTTTATTTTGCTTCTACTGTCTGCTATTTGGAGGTGAAAATGTATGGGCACGAACAGGTTGCAATGATTTAAAACATCTCTCAGAGAAAATTCACAAGCATGAAAGAAGCCGAACTCACTTGAATAATTGTATTCAGTATTCCCAACTTGGGAAAGTAAATATTTTATCATCAATTGATAGTGGCCATCGAATCAGTATTTTAAAGCATAATGAGATAGTAGACAAAAATAGACATAATTTATCTAGAATTATAGATTGTATAAAATTTTGCGGAATTCACGAATTACCTTTGAGAGGTCACGATGAAACATCACAATCTAATAACCGGGGAGTATTGTTAGACATGGTTTATTACATATCTAAGTTTGATAGTGTCTTAGAAGATCACTTGACAAATTCTAATGTGGCAAAAAATACCTCAAAAACTATTCAAAATGACCTTTTAGACTGTATGTATCATGTTTATATCGACGAAATAAAATCAGAAATTAATGATGTCAGTTTTGTATCCATACAAACAGATGAAACGACCGATATCACTTGCCTTTCACAGTTTGTGATTATTTTGCGCTATTCTAGAAATTCTCAACCTGTCGAAAGATTTTTAAGTTTTGTTAATATTCATAATAGAACAGCTACCGGACTAACAAGTGTTCTGAAAGAAGAATTAAAATCTTTTAACTTAACCAACAAGTTAATTGCACAAGCCTATGACGGAGCAGCTGTTATGAGCGGGTCCCACAACGGTGTACAAGTGCAGATGAAAGAGTACTACCCTTACGCCCATTATGTTCATTGTTACGCACACAAATTAAATTTAATTTTGAAAAAGGTTTGCTCATCAAATAAAAGGATAAAAATATTTTTTAATAATCTGAGTGGATTTGGTGCATTTTTCACGAATTCACCTAAACGTAACGATATGCTTCAAAAAGTTTGTAATGTTCACATTCCAAAGATTTGTCAAACCAGATGGAATTTTCATTCTAAAATCATAAATTGCATAAAAGAAAACAAGAAACAACTGTTGGAATGTTTTAAAAGGATTCAGAATGAAGACTGTTGGGACGATAAAAGCATTCGTGAATCAGTAGGCTTTGAAAGATTATTGGAAGACTACGAGTTTAATTTCTTTCTGTCTTTTTTTTTATGAAACGTTGAAACATACAGATATTTTATACAACGTTTTACAGTCCAATAAATCAAATAATATTACAGTTGAAGATGCTTTGAAACATTTTGAATCTTCAATTACTACAATACGGCACAATATAGCAAAATTTCTTATTTCAGGGGATGTAGTGAAGTTTTAGAAGTTCCAGTTTAAAAAGACTTAAAAATGCAGTGTAGTTACTGATACCTTAAAAACGGATGCGACAAAGGCTTGTAACCAAATAATTACAGAAATAAATGAAAGATTTAAAAATTTTGAGTTGTTTCGCTCATATATTGTTGTCGACCCGAAGCAATTTAATTCTCATAAGCAGTGTTTTCCATCTGATCACATTCAAACTATTGCAAATAATTATCCTATGCTACATAAAGAGAGACTAATTTCCGAGTTAGCTGTTATGCAGTGGCGTAACTTAACTTACGGGTCCGCAAGGACTGTAATAGCTTGTATAAATTTTTGGACGATAATGGTTTATGCGATGCTTTTTCAGAGGCCGCAAAATTAATAGAAATCGTTTTAGTGACGCCCGTGTCGACTGCCGATTCTGAACGTAGTTTCAGTACTTTAAAGCGCATTAAAACCCTTCTTAGAAACACAACATCACAAGATAGATTAAACGCACTTGCAGTGCTATCAATACAAAAAGACTTTATAGAGGAGATTCCTCAATTCAACACAAAAGTGATTGAAAAAATTTGCCCAAATAAAGAACAGAAGGGCAAACTATTTATACAAATAAACCAATTTTAAAGGTAAGTTTTTTTAAAATGCGTTTTAAATTACAAGTAATATTTTTTTATTTAATTAAGAAGTAGATCTAGCCTATATATATATATATATATATATATATATATATATATATATATATATATATATATATATATATATATATATATATA
>JABUQX010112428.1:0-12500 GCA_015478945.1 Trachelipus rathkii
TATATATATATATATATTAATATATAATATATACTTTAATATTAATTAATTTATAATATATAATATCTATAATATATATATATAGGGAATTATTTGGAGATGGTTTCGGGTGTCATTGGTAAGTTCTATACCAATTATATAGACTATTAATGACGTGTTCTAATATTGTCTAAGTTCAGATATATAAAAAGTTATAGTTATAGATAAAGTTTTTTAAGAAAATTTTATTTAGTGGTAACTATAGCTTCTGGAATTTGCAGAAGCTTGCAGCTAAATAGATTATTCTTAAAAAACTAAACAACTTTTTTGTCTTAGAAATTTTATTTATTTGAATACATATAGAAATTTTTTATTCCAGAAAATAAGTTACAGTTACTAGTATCTAGTATAATTATATATATGGCTACTCACGTTCAGTTATAGGAGCGAAAATTAAGGATAATATAATATAAGAGATTTCTTTTGTTAGTGAATTATTTTTTATCTATGTATATTTATATATCTGTGTGTAGAATTATTATATGTATTAATATATCCATCAGGGGTGCGTAACTAACGCCCGCAGACACCGCGCGTGCGGGGGGGCAACGCAGGTAAAGGGGGCCCAAAATTGCGAAGAGCAAACAAACGAAATAATAAATGAGCATATGAAAAAAAAATAATTTTACACATATATATAATGAAATATATATATATATTATATATATATATATATATATATATATTATTATATATATATATTTTATATATCATATTTATATATATATGTATATTATATATATTCTATTATATGCTATAGGCCGCCTATTACTAGTGCAAAACAGTGTTGTATTCATTTTATAATGTAAGAATTATAGTTTGTAAATTAACAGTCCACTACAGTGTTGGTTGCACTAATAATATTGCTATTTTTCTAAAATGTCAAAGTCAAAAGGGAGTTCGTTATTTGAGTGGTTCTCAAAAAAGGAATTAAAATAGCTTTTAGGAAAAGGCTAAAAAACATTAAAATTGATTCTTTGTTTTAAAAAGAGCAAAAAATGATGACGACTGGAGTTTGTTGATAAAGAAAAGGAGAGTGATTTAGTGAAATATGACGATTTATTAATTCATATTGGTTGCATTAACATAGCGTGATAATTGTAATTACCTATTAGAAAAGCTACAGTCGAGCGAAAAAGTAGGATTTTTCTGTTGATCGAAAGTGAATTGTATGTTGCTTGTAACGATGGAGGCAATATCCAGAAAAATTTTAGACAATAGCAGAAGCAGAAATACTTTTAGAGAATCAATGCAACATAAACGGACATTTCAAAAGACAGTGACAAGCTTAGATCTTTTCAGCAGCGAATTTTTATTATTGTATAGCTAGAGCAGGGCAAAAAATAGAACAATTTTATCTATGGTATTCTCTACCTCAATGGAGTTTATTGGCGAGCATGCTGGTTTGTTTGGTGATGAGCAATGATTTCCACAGTGGTATATGCATCTCATAATTTGGCATGATGGGCGAATTGAATAATTGACAAGGTTTCAGTATAAAAAAAAATTAGGTTCAGTGAAGCAATGTAGCGTCTCAATTTACGAGCGTGCCCTTTAATTTACATGCATGGAAAAAATAATTCAAACCTTACTCATTTTGATAATGAAGATCGTGATAGAGATGGAAAGGCAATATTTTATTCGTATTTTTGATGCAACCAGGACATTAGCACTGTGTCAGCTTCCTTTCTGAGGTCACCGTGAGAGTGTAAATGTAAAAGAAAGAGTGGAGCTTTCCTGCATATTTTCTGAATATTATTCTGATTTTCTTGGATCGTTACTTAAAGCAGATTTTATCAAACGAAACAAAATTAAATACCTTAGTCCAAAGATTCAAAATGAAATAATATCTCTATTAAGTGCTAGCGTGCTCAAGAAAATTATTTGGGATATGAGAAAGCAGCCTTTTTTCTCTCTTATTGTAGATACTACCACTGATATTTCAAAGCAAGATCAATTAAGTGTAGTGATCAGGTATGTCAAAATAGATTTAACCCAACCAAACATAGGAAATTTTTAATTGAAGAAATTTATGGGTTTTTAAAACATAACAGAGAACAGTGCGAAAACTTTGAAAACAAATAATTAAGGTATTACATAACAAAAACAAATTAGAAAATTGCAGAGGTCAAGGCTATAATGGAGCAGCAAATATGCGAGGAAATATTCAGGACTTCAGCTCGTATAAAGAAATTGTTCAACGCAGAGTATCATTCAATTGTGCAGTCATATTTAAAATTTGTTCTTATGATTCTGTAAAAGATATATGCTCTTCAAAATATTTATGAGAAACTGGAAAAAGTATATGTGCATTTCAGTTCTAGTACAGCTCAGTGGAAGGAATTAACAGCTGTTCAACAATAACGAATGCATCACAAAAACAAACTAAATAAATTTTGTCCAACTAGGCAGTCATCCAAGTATGATTCCTTACTAGCATAAAAAAATTTTAAAAGTAGTTTCGCAGTTAATTATATCTCAAGTTGATTTTTATGAGTAGAAGTCAAGTGAAGAGACGAAGCCTTGCTCTCAGGAACAGTTAGAAAATGTTTTTGAGTTATTCTCTGTCTTGTATTGGAAAGTATCAATGTTGTCCCAAAAATGTTGCAAAGTCCAAATACAGATCTTCAGAACTCAACTCACCTATTGGGCACAACAAATCAAGCTATGTGGCTAGAAGAGCAAATTTGAAGATGTCGTGAGAGAACCTAACGGAGTTTAGCACATCATTGGAACACTTGAAAGCAAAAAATTACTTCGACTCAAATACAGAGTAAAAGCTTTTTTGATGGCTTGTTATCTGGTGAAAGAATTGAAGACCCATTGAAAGCCATTGAACAGATAACTACTCGTTTCATTAGCATGAGCAATGTTAATGAGTTATTTTCATTTCTTGCTGCTGCAGCAATAGCAGAGTACGAAATGAAAAGTTGCCAAGAAAAGCTACAAAATTGGTAGAAAAATACGATTTAGATTTATTTATCTTTCAGTTTATGAACAATTAATCACCTTCAAAGCCTTAATGACTACAGAAATGAAAATGAAAAATATGGTAACTATTAAAGATTTAGCAAAATTTTTATTCGTAGAAAACAGCTGTTTAGCAAGTAGCTTACCATACTTGTGTACAGCAGTTCAGCTGTATTTGACGTTACCAGTAACATCTGCAACAGCTGAAAGGTCGTTTTCAAAGCTCAAGTAAATAAAAACTTTTTTAAGGAACAATAGCACAAACAAGGCTACGTTCATTGGCTTTATTAAGCATTGAAAATGAAACATGTTGTACTCTTGATCTGAAAGAAGTGGTTAATAAATTCATGGCAATGAGCCAAAGAACGTTTTGGTAAACCATAAAGCATTCATCCTTTCGAATATTTTTAACAAGCCGAGAACAGATATTCACGAATTTTGGTAAGATAACATTTTTATTTATAATCTTGTATATATATATATATATATATATATATTATATATATAATATTATATATATATGATATAATGTAATATATATATATTATAAGATATATATATATAATATATATATATATATATATATATACTATACTTATATATAGTATAATTATTATAACAATTTATATATTATGAAATAAAAGTTTTCAATAATATTTATATCGTTATTAATTATAAATATATATATATATAATATCATATATATATATTATTATATATATATATTATATAGTATATAGTATATATATTTATATTATATACAGATATCCAAGGGGGCCCCATTTCCACTTTGGCGGGGGGGCCCTATAACTCTTAGTTACGCCACTGTATAATATATATATATATATTATATTGGGTATATATATTTAATACTATATAGTACATATTATAATATATAAATATATAATATAAATTTATATTTAATAGAAGAGAGCAACTGAGGAAATGAAAAGAAGCTCCGAATTCACCTCTGAACACCCAACCTCTTTGAAGCTTGTAAGGAAAGAGAAGAAATATGATCCTTATAATTTGGGTGCCGAGAAAGGATACGCAAAGTATTAAAAACAGAATAATGATGCATTTTTAAAGTACAGCATGTTGCCAAGAATTTTCTCTACTGGCATGGTAGCCAAAAAATATCTTAAATAATTAAAATTTTATTTTTTCATAAATGAAATATTCTTCACATATATTATATTTAATATATATATTAATAAATATTATATATATATTTATACCTCATATATTATAAAATATAATATATATTAATGTGTATATTATAGTTATTATATATATATATAGTATACTATAATAGGCGATATTGTAGATACTTGTACTGTTGACTTTTTTTTTCTGATTAAATTGTGTAAGATTCTAGATACTGAGTAAAAGTTAAGTTAGTTTAGTTTTTTACGAAATTATTTGTGGCAGCTTTCTGGCCATAATTCCAGAAGCTTGCCACTAAGATATTATATATATATATATTATATATATATATATATTATAGTATATATATATATATATATATATCATATATTATATATATAATATATATAATTATATATATATATACTATATATATTTATATGATATATATATATATATATATATAATAGTATATATATATATATATATATATATATATGTATATATAGATACATAAGAGATTATACTATATATAGTACTATGGAAAAAAAATTTAATTTTTTTTTCTGAGTCCAAAAATTTTTATCGATATAATTATCTAAGAGACTTGATTATTTTTTTTCTTCTTTATAAAGGAATCTTCGGAATTTTTTTTTTACTCAGCTCTTAAAAGTAAGCTTTATTCGTTCTACAATGGTTAATACAAATAAGCGAAGAAAATTTTCTCTAAAGTTTTGTTCAATATAAACCTTTTACATTTTAAATTTGATATTGGAGATATTTAAATGCCTTCAGTTAGAAACCAATTATCATTCAAAAATTTAATAATAAATTTCATGTTCAAATGCAATATTGAATATTCCAGTGTTTAAACATAAACTATCTTTAACGAAAATTCTAGAATCAATTTAAAAACTTTATTGCAAATACTAATGGTGAATTAATTCGTAGAGTATATAGCTTTATATTATAATATATATTATATATATATCTATAATAACTAAATGTCTACATATTTTGTACCGTATAAATATTTGCTACAAAAGAACATATATATATATATATTATATATATATATATAGTAATATAATTTTTGCCTTAGCTCGTACAGGGGAACAATATTCCATTAAGTTAGGGCGTTGTTGTGGGGTTTCATAAAAATCATTAAGTTAGGGCGCTAGTGAGGGGTTTCATAATCATTAGGTTAGGGCCTAGTTGGCTTTTAAGTCTCGGTTATGATAAGTTTTGCTAAGTAGACCCGATTTCTATATATATATATATATATATATATATAGAAGAATGGTATATATACTTTATTATATATAGTATATATTAATATATATTATATAATTATATATTTATATATATATATATAGTATTACTATATAATCATTATTATATATATATATATATATATTATTATATTATAATTATTATATATATGATATATTATATAATATGGTTTTTTTTGTCTAATGTAAACGCTCACCATATATATATATACATATTAAATATATATATATTATACTATATATATATATATATACTTATATATATATATATATATATATATATATTCTATTATAATATATTATATAGTATATATTAAATATATATATATATGATTATGGTTTTTTCTCTAATGTAACGCTCAACGCATATATATATATATATATATAATATATATATAATATATAAAGTATATATATATATATATAATATATATATAGTAATACTATATACTATATTATATATATATAGATAATGAAATATATTGCTGGAACCTAATTTAAATGAATGAGTCACAGGAGATTTTACTCTCCATCAGCGGGATTCGAACATTGACCTCCGCGTCGCAGAGTTATCAATAGCCGGATGCTCTAACAACTAGGCATCCACGTTCCCAAAAGAACGCTTCAAAACGTAGTTTTTTAAAGCACCCGGTTTTCTCATCCCATAAATGCTGAGTACTCAAAGCGAGAGATTATAAACCAAATGCAGAAAAGCCTACTCGGCAGTTAACTCAAAGGTTTGGATCCCCTTCAATTGGCGGCTCGGTCACAGGCGCAAAAGACCGGTTTTTAGCCTCTACCCAAGCCCATGCCTAAGAAGTGTGAGGTGGACTGAACACCCAAGTGAGAAGAGGCACCGGATGGCCCAAGGTGCTGTGATGGAAAATAGGGAAAACAACTGCTTTCAGAAAGGAAAAGTATGCTCCAAAATATGGAAAAGGAGCTGGAGGTCTAAAATTCTCACCCCCCCCCCCAAAAAAAAAAAAAAAAAAATTAATTATAATAATAATAATAATAAAAAAAGATAGAAACTGGGGTGATGGAGGAGGATTGAAAGATATAGATAATTAAAAAAATGAGTGTAGAGAAACAAGATTTCACATGTGACGAATGCACATACTAGTGCTGGTGCCGAAGGGATGCACAAAGTCCTCCAAGTATTGGTTCTTGAAACTATGCTATGTTTTCCAGGGTTATTCCACTAGACAATACATAATTTTATATTTAGGGTAACTACGAAAAAACACCCTGTGGGGGTGATTTTATTATTTATATATATTTATATATTATATTATTATAATATAATCTATTATATTAAATTTTATAATATATTTATATATATAATATATGCATATTATATATTATTTATTATATATTATATATATATATATATATATATATTATTATATTATATAATATTTATCTATTAAACAGTTCAATTTATGTTCTTATTGTGGTATTATGCTCTTGGTATATAACCTTGAGCATGGCACAGCGATGAGAACAAACACTGATGGGTCTTTCTGCATCCCTCCAACCCCCATCACTGGTATGTGCATTTGGGCATTAGCATTTGTCACATACATGCAGGGTTGGCACAACGTTGGGGACACTTGGGTTGTCCCAGTGGGTTTTTCAATAAACCCCACCTTGAAAACCCCCATCAAAAATTTATCTGGATTTTATAAAAAGGTAAAAATGAAGGATAAATTCAACTGAGGCTGAAGCTAATTAATTGAAAGATTGTAATATCTTATGTTTAATTTCTTTAGTGTTAATTTCAACTTTTTTAATCCTAGTTTATTAGTTAAATGCTCTTCTGTTATTGTTATTATTTATCAACAGTAACACAGCTCACTCCGACAAACGGAAGTCGCAAAAGAGCCCTAAGCTGAAGCTCTGTGGCAAGGAATCCACACTCAAAAAACCCCTTACTAATAGGTGACACGTTTGTTACTTGAAACCCACTGAGGCCCCGCCCCTTTCCCTAATTGCTGAACACGTTGACAAGTGACAACATAACCAACGAACTTAAAAAATGCATGCTTTAAATTTTATGCTAGCTGGCACCAAATTTTGGCTAACAGAAAGAACCTTTAATAATAATATACTCAAACAATTTTGGCGATCCACATTAAAACTATAAATATGTAATGTACAACATATTTATACTATAGATATTATATATATAGATATATCATATAGTATATATATATCTATATATATTATATATATATATATATTATATATATTACTACTATATATAATATATATATATATATATATACTATATATTATTTTATATATATATTATTATATATATATTATATATTTATATATTATATAATATATATATATATATTATATATATATATATATTATATATATAAATATACTATGGGCGTATACAGGGGGGGAAGGGGGGCACCCCTAAATCTTGGCCAAATAAAAAAAAATGAACCTTCATAATGTTTGCCAGACGACGTATATTTAAGGGAAAACTGAAAAAGGTACATTCAATCGATTCTAAATTTATAGTAAATTTAGAACGACTGTATCGTATGCAAACTGAAAATTTTTTATAAAAGAGTTTTGAATGTTTTTCGTTTCATGTTTGACGTTGAAATCAACTATGCTGTGGCAACATATTGTTTTGCGTCAAAGCAATCTTTATTATTCATCTATTATTAATAATTATATATATATATATATATGATATATATATATTATATATATATAATTATATATATATAATATATCTATAATTATATATATGTATATATATATATATATATATTATATATATATATATATATTATATATATATAACAACACAAAGGTGGGCACCGTAAGAAAGTTAACGTCGTTTATTTTTAATCGTTAACAAAAAAATTTAAGCGAGTTCTCAGCAATTAGTCTGGCTTTGGACGAGTCTACAGATATCTAACATTTATCATGGAGTTGGAGTTGTTATTGTTATTGGTGAATTCACCAATTAATTATTGTTTAATTCTTATATTGATACATAAAAATATCCATAACAATATTAAATATGATATTAAGTCTATCAGACAAATTATTTAGGCTTTGAACTATAGCGATACTTTTGTCGCTTTCCGAAGAATACTTCCAAAGCGTAAATCACAGTAATTAATACTCAGTAGCCTACCTGGGTGTCCGTAAAAAGAAATGTCCCAGTTTCATGGCTTTATTATAACAGGCATAATGATACAATATTCAGCAGCAAATATACATCAAGTGAAGAGTAAAGTTTGCCTAGTTTTTCGAATATGCATATGCGCATAAAAGAACGAGGTCCCTGATAGGTTCGACATACGAGATTCAGATGTAGTCTGTCTATAGTGCGTGGGCGCCACATACTGTACAATAGCGAGTCTGAGAGTAAAGCTTTCTGTGTTCTACAATTGCTAGTGTGATATTGCTTTACGATTCAACGTGCGGTATCGTTTTACGGTTCCAATGTGAATCCTCATGTGCAAAACATTGTCGATGTATAGGGGTATTTGCAACTAATGGAATGTCTTTTGTAAAGGCAAAAGTACAGGACGGTGCCAAATGTGATGTACAGGATTGGGACCGTATCAGTGGCCCTCGTTCTTCATGTCGCTAAGAAATCAGTTCGGAGGCAAATCCCGAAACTGGCAGGTGCCAAACAACGACGGTTGTGGAAGGTGTTAAGGAAATTGGGCTGCCCGCATACCGGTTGCACTTTGTACATTCTTTAAAGCCCGAAACCAATGCTCTACGGTTTACCTTTGCCTGTGAGTGTTAGGGTTCGAGGACGATGACCTTCTAGATGTGTAGTGTTTTAAGCGATGGAGTACAGCCTTTCATCTCAGGAGTAAAGGTAATGCCGCATAGTTCGTATCTGGGGTCGAAATCACATGAACTTGGTAGCACGAACGTGCATTCCCGTAAGGTAACTTTTTCTGCGCATATCCGGACGCAGGTCTACGGAAACCTTTATTTTTCGCAGAAGAATCATCACAGGGGTCGCCTATCTCGGTATGTTACAACAATAGCTCTTTCCACAATTATTACAAGAATGAAGCGGTAAACTTTATATGGCAGCAAGATGGGGCCCCTCCACATTGGAGCATAGTGCGAGCGTGGTTGAACGACGTACTCCCAGATCGTTGGATTGGTCGTTAATGTTCCAGACGACAGAGCTCTTTATATATGGCACCCCGTCGCCGACTTAACGCCATGCCGATTTCTTCCTATGGGGGTTGCCAATGATATCAGAGTTGAAACGCAGAATTTAACATGCCGTTGCGTCCATTACGCCGGATCTGTTAACCAATGTTTGGGAGGAATTGGATTATCGGCTGAATGTGTCCCCTATAACGAAAGGGGCACATATTGAACATATGTAGGAAAAATTCTGTTCATCTTCACATTGATGTATGATATGCTGTTGATATTGTAAATTACGCCTGTTCTAATAAGAATTGAAAACTGGAGAGAAGGATGTTCCATCCGAGTAGTATATTATGTGTAAAAATAATAGGATTATGCAAAATATAAAAATAACAATATGTATATTTTTTATAAATTACCAACGCTTATGAGGCCTAGTTCTTATATTTTTCACTAGTCGCAATAGAAGCAAGTCAAGTAACTAAAGAAAGAAGTTAATGACTCATTGAAACGGGCAACAGTCAACATCTAAGTAATTTCTTCCCGAAAGAATACAATGAGATACAGTGAAATGTTAAAACATGTCAAAACATTTCAAAAATGTCAATAATAAAGGTCAAGAATCATCACATAGTCACCCCTTGAGAGCATTCAGGAATTTTGGAAAAAAAAGTTATCGAAATCGAATATTACATTAAGTTTGAGTTAAGAAAAATATTTTTATAAACTCGTAATTAAGGTAACGGGGAAAATTTTTAACTCGTTAACGTTAATTCACAAATGTAACTCGTTAATAGTCCGTTACATCTTTTGGAAGTTAACGAAAGCTTTCAACATTGATGAAAAGCTTAACGAGTTTATAATTAATGGATTAACGCGTTAATGCCCCAACTTGTATATATTATATATATATATATATATATATATATAATATATATATATATATATATCTTAGTATATATTTCTATATATAATATATATATATTATATATATACTATGATATATATATATATATTATTCTCAACCTTTGCCCCCCCTTAAATGAAATCCTGCCTACGCCCATAAGGTAATAGACTATAGTATAATATTATTATTATATATATATATATATATACTATATATATATATATATATATATATATATTATTATAGTATATATTATATATATAAAGCATCGTAAGTGTCAAGTTCCGATGAATTTGCCCAATTTTACCCGGGTTTTAATGAAAAAAGGCAAAAAAAAAAACCGGGGTGGCTTGGGCTTTTTCAGAAATCACGGGCTTTCTGCCAACCCTGCATACATGATCTTTCAACCTTCATCATTTCCCTTCAATTTTCAGTCTTTTCAATCCACTTTCTTTATCACAGTTTCTAACATTTTTTTTTTCTGAATTACCACCCATCAGTCCCTTTAAATACTTGTATGTAGGTTGTTCTCCTATTTTTTTTTTCTGTCATAGCCCCTTGGGCTATCCAGTGCCTCTTCCCGCATGGGCTTTTAGCTCGCCTTACATTTCTTTCCTGTGGACGAGGGTTCAAGAGAAAAACCAGTCCTTTAACTCACCTTTGACCGGCCCGCAAATTGTAGGGAACGCCAAGCCTTGGCTAACCACTGAGGAAGCTGTTCTTCACTTTGGTGTAAGATCTCGGGCTCTACATGAAGACACAAGGTACTGTGAGGTACACGGGGGGTAAACCGACGCAGAGTTCCAGGGGGATATTCACGAGGCCGCATCCACAGCCAACCCTATTGGGTGGGGTCCGGGAGGTTGTGTAGGTCTCTGGCCTGTAACCTGTTGGGAGAAGGATTACCCTTCCTTGTGAAATTTGCGCTTTTCCAGCCCATCTTGTTATTAACTTTTATGTTTCACTTGTTTTATTGTCATACCTGCTCATTCATGGAGACAAAATTTGTGGTTTAATTTTTTTTTCTTTATGGAAAAGTCAATTAGAGAAAAAATTTATTAAACCAAGGTGAGTATAACAACATCAACAACAATTACCATCTGTCGGGTTCCCAGCCTGATCCCACCTCATCCCTACTACTTCTAGACCAGCAGGTACTTCCACTTTTTTTCCTTCTCCAACACCTGAAGGTTCTTTGCATAACCTCAGTGATTCGTCGCCTTTTATGCCAATAACACCCACGAGCCCAATTGGTTGGGGAAATACCTCAAAGGTGCCCTCCATCATAGTTGTTGTCACTTGTTTACTCTATATAATGCTCCCCTCTGGGAATGCCAACTGATACATCATTTCCAATATAATACTTATTGCGATACACTACCTCCAAAGCTCTTACTGAGCAAAGAACCATTATTCTTAGCGATGCACTTGAAAAAGCTTAAGGAGTTGAAGACCCCCACTCACATTAATGAGAAATGGGTCACTTCTCGTTCAAGCTACTACCTGGAATCAAAGTTCTATTTTGTCATCCTTAACGTCTCTCAAAAACATTCCTCTTATTTCTTTTACTGATGAAATAAGAAACATCTAAAGGCACTATTTATTCTTTTGAACAGAAAGACGAAGATACTGCTATCATTTTAAGAAATTTCCAGCAGAAAAGAGTTTGCTACAAACATTTATAGATTTCCCCCTTGACAGGACTTGCCTGACGGCTGACACCCCAAATCCTCTTTATTGCTGACCTTTAATACCCCTTACCCACCTTCAAAGATGAAAATAGAGTTTACAAGTTAAAGTGTTCGCACGTTTATCCCCCGACCCAGACGTTGCTTTAAATGTCAAAAGTTTGGTCATCCCCGAAAATATTGTAGGCAACCGCATAACACTTGTAGAGTGTGCAGAGAATTATTTCATATTCTTGTCTCACCTGTTTGAACAGGAGGTGTTGGAGTTATATAGCATATATGATTCGACCGTCGTCG
>JABUQX010112429.1:0-17500 GCA_015478945.1 Trachelipus rathkii
CATACAAAGTTTCATTTCGATATCTCAAACCGTCTTCGAGAAATCGGCAGGCGACGCCGTTATCCCATAACTATTATATATATATATATATATATATATATATATATCTATATTTATATATATATATATACATATATTTAAATATTTATATATATATATATATATATATATATACGTTATTTTACACCTTCCTTCAGAATTCTACTATATATATATATATATATATATATATATATATATATATATATATATACTATATATATATATATATATATATATATATATATATATATATACTATATATATATATATATATATATATATATATATATATATATATTGTTAATATTTATAGGAAGAAGGAAGTAGAAGAAGAGGAAGAAGAAGAAGAGTATCTTCAATCATCAAGCACCACTCAGAGGATCGTGTCGTCTACACCACGTAGTGGATTTCCCCCTTCCCTTTTTTCCCCTTTTTTGTTTTTAAGACAGTGTTGAGTTTTATGATTTTTTTTTGTTTTTTAGGTATAAGGACCTGGCAAATAGTGAATGCCCTGAGTTAATGTTTTTACAATATAAAGTAACAAGTGTTATACAATCAACCTAAAACTTTGCATAGTTTAAGGGGTTAAGCAAAAAAGGATCCGGTGTTGCATGCAACGACCTTAAAAGAGAAACTTTTTTGGGTGGCCTCTTTCATAAACTTAATATTCAATATATATATCGAATTAAAGCAAAGTAACGAATAGATCCCATAAACCCCACCCGAATCTACGTTATACTTAAGTGAGTAGTCTTTATCGGTATTTTAACAAGCTGCGCCACTCTGCTTTCAACTCACAATCATGGAAAAACTCGAGGCTTCAATGTTATCCATGAAAAAGGAGATCGAACGGATAGCAGAAGGAAAAGAAAAAGGAAGATCCACAAAAAGAGCATGTCCCAGATGGGAAGGGAACGAAGAAGAGGAATGTGGAAAAAACACGTAGTTTTATGGTTTCTTGCAGAAGGGAAGAAGGTAGAATATCCAGCAGTAGAAATCATGTTAAGTTTAGGAGAAAGGGCATTCAGATTTGTGCAGGATATTTCGATGGAGGATTTACAATCAGTAGGAGGAAAAGATGCAATAATCAAGAGATTAGATGAACAATACGGCAGGGAAAGGACACAAGATAAATTCGACAAAATAAGTAAGTATTTTAAAATACAAAGAAATAAAGGAAAAGGGATGAGAGAATTTATGGGACGATATGAAATACATGAGAGAGAATGCCGCATGGTCTGCGGTAGTGGATTTCTGGTGGAAGATTTACGATGCTGTCATGTAGTTGAGGCAGCAAACCTTACTAATGAACAGAAACAACTTACTCTATCGTATTGCGGAAAAGGAGACTGGAACTTTAAGGACTTCAAGAGGGAGTGAGAATGAAGACAGAAATTCCTCGAAATGAAGGATTCAAAAACAAAAATCTCGGGCAGAGGGAAGTGAGAGAAAGAAGTGAGAAAAAAGAAGTCTACTGTAGTTACGAAAAAGAAGAGAAAACATCGGGATGATGATCTTGAGGCCTTGATTGACACTGGTTGTAAGACATCAGTTATTGGGAAGAGATGACTAGGCAGGATAGTGGGGAGTTTGTCTGGGAGTGAAAGAAAGGAAATGTTGCAGACAGTGGAGGAGAAGCAAGGAACCTATGTATTTGGGGAGACAGAATATCAGGTTTGCAAGACAATTAACATACCATGCAACATCCGTGGATATGAATTTTTCATGAGGACTGAAGTGGTGAGGGGAGATATTCCTTGGCTTGTGGGAAAGGAGACGATGGAAAGGATGGGCATGAGAATAGACATGAGAAAAAAAGAAATAGACATAGGAGTTCTGCAACTAAAAGGAGTAAAATGTCGGGAGAATAGGAAAGGACATCTAATGATTCAACTAAGAAAAGGACTCAATAGAAATTTCGTTTGGTATCAAGAAAACACCAAGGAAGATTTGAGAAATTCTCTAAACAGGAAGAAAGCGTTAAGGAAACTACACATACAATTCGGTCATCCTGGGATAGAAAAATTGTGGAGACTGATCCTGGACGCATTTGAAAAAGATACCTTAAAGGAAGATGAAAGAAGAAGTATACGACAGAGTCTAGAAGACATGCACGAAAATTGTGATGTATGCATCCGTTTTAAAAAGACTCCAGCTAGACCAATCGCTGGACTTCCTTTGGGAAGAGTATTCAATGATGTAGTCTGCATTGATCTAGAGAATTAAATTCTTAGTGATGATCGACAGCGCGACTAGTTATTGCCATGCAAGCTGGATAAAAAGCAAGAAACCAGAAGAAGTCACAAAGAGAATTATAGAAAAATGGATCAGTTTATTTGGAGCCCCAAAAGAATTGTTTAGTGACAGCGGACTTGAATTCTCCAATGAGGAAATGAAGAAAATGACAGAGATTCGGGATAAAACAAAAAGTCACAGCAGCAAGGAGTCCTTTTAGCAACGGTTTATGTGAAAGAATGGTAGGCCTTTTAAAAGACTCTATACGGAAGTTAAGAGAAGAAGGGATCCATCCCGAAATAGGATTGATGTGGTCGGTGGCAGCGAAGAATAGCCTATCAGATGCAAATGGGTTTGCCCCTAACCATCTTGTTTTTGGAAGGAACACTGGTTTACCCAATCTTACCAGATTGGGAGAAGAAGAAAGGCTAGGAATGTTGGAAGAAGGGGGAGAGAGTGCGATGTTAAGGAACGTGTTGACAGGTCTTCATAAAGCCAGAGAAATACACATTAGACAAGAATCTGAAGAAAAAATAAAAAGAGCACTCAGACAAAATGTGAGGGAACACCATATTGAGTTAGCGATACAAGGAGAAGAGGTATATTATAAAAGAGAAGGAGAAAAAGAATGGAGAGGACCTGCAGAGGTTGTCGGAAGATTAGGGAAAACAGTGGTCGTGAAACACAGAGGTACTATTAGAGAGATTAATAGAGTACATATCACGAGATTAGGAAGATTACCACACAGGGAGGAAGAGGAAGGAATAGGTGAGGAACAATCCAGAGATAATGGGAAAAAAGTTGGAGGAGCAATGGTTCCTACAAGACAATACGTTGAAGAAGAATCCAGTAGTGAAGATGAAAGAGAAGAAGATCTACGGATTACAGAAGATACAGAAGATATCCATATGATTCCAAAGAAAAAAGAAACTTTTAAACAAGGAAAAAGGTATATATGTGAGAGAAAAGATAATGGAGAAAAAAGAGTATTTCAAATAGTAAGTAGAGCTGGAAAAGCCACCAGTAAGAAGTATGATGAATGTTTCAACGTCATAGATGTTGAAGACGGTAGATCCCAATGGATAGATTTCAAGGAGTATAAGAATATAAAGGAGGAGGAAGAAACAAGCCAGGAAAAAGAAAATATGGTTGGAGAGGGGATAGAAGATGGAGAACATAAAGAAGAATGGTAACTTCCCAGAAGAAGAAATAGAGGAAGCAAAAAGAGAGGAATTAACTAGTTGGAAGAAAAATGACGTTTATGAGGTGGTAGAGAATAAGGGACAAAAAACACTCTCATTTGAAATGGGTAATCGGACAAAAGATGAAAAATGGAAGTAAAATATGGAAAGCGTGATTGGTGGTGAGAGGAGGATATGAAGAAAAGGAGGGGCTTTTTGCTACTGATGCTCCGACGTGCTCTGGCGAGATAATGAAATTTTGTATGACCATCATGTGTTTTTATGGATGGGAGTGTAGGACAATAGATATTAAGACTGCTTACCTTCAAGGGAAAAAATTGAAAGAGATGTGTGGGTTAGGCCCCCTTTAGAAGAAGAGACAAAAGACTGTATATGGAAACTAAGGAAAGCCGTTTACTGAGAGAAAAAGGGAAACTCGTTGGTATAATGTGTACCCATGTCGACGATTTTTGCTATGGAGGATCAGAGGAGTTTGTCAGTCAGTAATAGTAGGGAAACATAGATTGAAGTGGGAGGTGAGAAGAGAGAAGGAGAATTCCATTACATCGAATTGGATGTGAAGGTGGATAAAGAAGAATTCTACTATCCCACAGACGTGGTATCATGAGAAATCTGAGATACCTGACAGAGGACTACAAAGCCCAGCACCCGACTACAGAAATCAGACTGACTGAAGTGGATCACCACTGGAAAATGAGCCAGGCAGAATCAACACACTCGTCAGTTGCTTCTGAGTTAGGTCATATGAGCAGATACTGCAAAAATGGAACTACCGAAGATATGAGGAAACTCATCGGCATTATTGAGAAGAGTAAAATGGGGATTGGGAGATAAAGTTCCAGAATCTCGAGAGGATTAAAAAATTATTGTCGCTACGGACGTCTGAGGAAGGTGATTGATGAAGACCCGGGGAGTCCACAAATCGGGTATATTGTGAGCCTGGTAGATGAGGCAGGTAAAAGTAGTCCTATTTTTTGGAAATCAAAAATGGAAAAGAGGAAAGCAAGATCTACGATGGAAGCGGAGACTCTAGGTTTAATCGAAGGGATGGAAGCCGGTATCCTCATCAACGCTTGGTGGGAGGAGGTAATAGGGATTGAACCACTTGGCATCTGGATATACTCTGACTCTAAGACCTTGGTAGACGGAATACATTCCACGTCAAAAGTAAGCAATATGCGACTTCAAATAGATATTGCATATATCAAACAAGCTCTAGAAGAGGGGTTGATAAAAGATGTTCGATGGGTAGAAGCAAAGAACCAATTGGCAGACCCTCTGACAAAGGAGGGCGTGAAGATGGAGGGATTGAGGAGACATGTGGAGGGAAGGAATTGAAGAAGTTGGAGAGGAGGTGGGAGGAGAGGAAAAAGGTATAAGTGTGTTAATATTTATAGGAAGAAGGAAGTAGAAGAAGAAGAAGGAAGAAGAAGATGAAAGAAGAAGAAGAAAGAAGAAAGAAAGAAGAGAAGAAGAAAGAAGAAGAAGAAGAAGAAGAAAGAAGAAGAAGAAGAAAGAAGAAGAAAGAAGAAGCGAGAAGGAAGAAGAAGAAGAGGAAGAAGAAGAGTATCTTCAATCATCAAGCACCACTCAGAGGATCGTGTCGTCTACACCACGTAGTGGATTTCCCCCTTCCCTTTTTTCCCCTTTTTTGTTTTTAAGACAGTGTTGTGTTTAATGATTTTTTTTGTTTTTTAGGTATAAGGACCTGGCAAATAGTGAATGCCCTGAGTTAATGTTTTTACAATATAAAGTAACAAGTGTTATACAATCAAAATAAAACTTTGCATAGTTTAAGGGGTTAAGCAAAAAAGGATCCGGTGTTGCATGCAACGACCTTAAAAGAGAAACTTTTTTGGGTGGCCTCTTTCATAAACTTTAAACTTAATCATTCAATTAATATATATCGAATTAAAGCAAAGTAACGAATAGATCCCCTAAACCCCACCCGAATCTACGTTATACTTAAGTGAGTAGTCTTTATCGGTATTTTAACATATATATATATATATATATATATATATATATATATATATATATATAGATATATATATATATATATATATATATATATATATATATATATATATATATATATATATATATATATATATATATATATAAATATATATATATATATATATATATATATATATATATATATATATATATATATATATATATATATATATATAAATAAATATATATATATATATATATATATATATATATATATAATTTAGAAGAAGGACTTACAATTTTTCAAGGTAGTTACTCTTATTCATAATAACAATGATATTGCCTTTATCAAATTACAGGATTAAAATGTTTCGTTATCTTTTAGTTTTTTCAGTGAATCAAGAAACAGAGAGGGAAAATTATTAACTTTATTTATATTTTCAAGAATAAAATGCATCATGAATCCTTTAAGCAGAGAAAGTTCATATTCCTTATATTATATCTCTTTTGTTGATGATCATGAGAATTTTAAAAGCCCACCAAAGAATTGAGACCAGGTGTCAAAGAAAAATTCGGGCCAAAGACCAAAGCATACTTATCAATTTCATCAAGCCTAAGGATGGAAAGATTATTAGCCAAATTCTGGTAACTGTAGGTAAACCAGACACTGTTTTAAATAAACTGGAAAATTTTTGTGTTAGATGATGTCTCTGTTTCTGAGTAAGATTGGATGAAATGCCATTAATATATTCCAAGATTTGAGGAAAGTAAATCTCATCAATTTTAGTTCTGACCATTAAGTTATGAAAATAATTAAAAGAATATAAAATTTACTTATAAACTGGAGAAGACAATGAGCTTCCTTTTCTTAATGTTTTGGTGAGGATGGTTGGCAATCATATGTTCTTCAAGGTACATCGCAAATACCCTCACACAGATTCATACATCCATGTTTTTTATGCACATAGTCTTGTCTGGTCTTTTACTACGTGCCTATACAATTTGTACCCCCAATATTTGGATTCTGAAATAAATTACCTATTCCTAAACCCGGGTTACAAACAATTATTTGTTGATCAAGCATTGACAACCGCAAGAAGGTCCTTTAACAAATTTGAGGTTGTAAAAAAGAATTTTGACCCTTGCAACATGTTGAAAATGCCACGTAAAGTTCGTCCCATAACAAAGTCGTTTCTCCCTGAAATTAATTTTGGAATGGCGAGTAATTCTTTAAAAAGTTTTTTGGTGATTGAAAGAATCAAGAGTCATCCGTTCTTTGCTCAATCCCATGCAATAATTGTGATAGTGTGGACATTGGTGACTGTTAATTTTAAGAGACGGCTTTGCTAGCATTCTTACAGTCTCAGGATGAGGAGCAATGAAAGCTTCTTATTTAAGCATCAAATTACTTTTGACCAGTGTTAATATTCCTGGTGGTAGGTCTTTGGGTACTGAGAGTTGCACTTTTAACAGAAGATTTGTTCAGAATTTTAATATTTGTAAATCTTCAGTTGAATTGGACAACTTAACTAATAATATTTTATTTAAGATACCAAGATTCCGAAACCTCATAGAGAATATTAGGCCTTCTTGAATTTAAAATTATATATTATATTGTCTCCCTCCCCCCTTTTTCTATCGGTTAATGAATTTTGTTTTCAGGGTTTTTGGGCTTTCTTGGGTCGTTGTCTGGTCCTTTAGCCTTTCTGGCTACCGTTAGCTCTGCTTTCAGTTGGTCTCCGTTTTATTTTTATTTGGAGGCTGTCTCGTTTTTAATTGCACTTTGTGTTTTTATGCTTATTCCTTTTATTTTAACGTTTGGTATTGAAATTGCTGGTCTCATTTTATGGTTTTATTGAAGTTTTAGTGGTTTTATTTTTGGTGGCCGAGTAACAGGTTTTTTTTTAACTCTTTCTATTTATTTTTAATGAGAATCTGAAGATGGCTCTGTTGAGCCGAAAAGCTTAATTCCCTGTTTTTTTTTAACCTGGGTTTATTCCATGCGAAATTTAATGAGGTTAGTACATTTATCATTGATATATATATAATATATTTATATATATCATTATGATATTATATATAGATTATATATATATTATTAATTATAATAATGTATATAATAAATAATATATAGTATTCTATTGTTATACTATATAACTATATAATATATATATATTATATATATAAATAATAAATATTGATGATATAAATATATTTTATATATATATATATATATATATATATATATATATTTCTAGATTCAGTACACGGTAAATGTGTGATGAAGAATGGTGGTGTCTGTGTAAATGCAGATGAGTGTGTAGGAGGCGAAATATTCATCCTGGGCGAGAAGCTCTGCAAGACAATAGAATGTGTTGCGGTCTATGATGATTCATTAATAGATTGACTTCTTTATAGATTTTGTTAATATTTTTCGTTCCAATAATTTTATTTTTACCAACTTTTCTTGCCTGAAATTCTATAAAGTGTACTAGTATTTTAAATGCCAATATTAATTTAGTGTTTGATAGTTAAACATTAAAACAATTAACGTAACAATAATCTTTAATAAATTTTCCTGTAATTTAGTCATTCTAACAACAACGTTTAAAATTACCTTAATTTTGTTTCTACAAAAGTTTTAAAACATTTCTATGGTCTTACAGTTAGTGAGAAAGGAGAGAAAGAGCGAGGAGAGAGAGACGAAGAGAGAGAAGAGAGATAGAGAAGAGAGAGGAGAGAGAGATGAGAAGAGAGAGAGGAAGAGGAGAGAGAGAGAGAGAGAGAGAGATATTTTAAGCTTAGTAAAGATGAATAAAATTAGACAATCCATCATACCTGCTTCGTAGTCTGCTGCTTCGCTTAATCTAGGAGTTCGTCTGCTAGTCGTACTAAGTTAGGCAAGGGACTGCCCCGGATTGTCACTAGCCTCCCCAGTTCATAACCTCACATCTCAGAAAAATTGCTCTATCTAAGCACTGCAATTTCTGGCGTTGTGCATCTAAAGAACCAGAATCCAGTTCTCAGTGTTTAGTGGATGCTTTGCTGCACATATCTTGAAAAAAAACATTATTTCGTCAGAATCGCAAGGGTTTTGTGCAGCTACAGTGACTTAGTGAATTCAAAATTTAACATAAACAGTTTTTATCTATGCTTTGTCATTAAGGAGTTCGCTGGCCGGTTCGCTTTCCTGTTAATCAACAGGAAAAGATTTTAATACCGGTTGATCTCTGAAGAGCGTTTTATGCTACTGTTCGGCCGACTGCAGGCTAGAGAACAAGCTCCAATGAGAATCAGCTCCACTCACATGAGAACGGTTCTAGTCACCATGGTTGATCTCTATAGAATGCAGAGAGTCAAGGAATTACAAAAATTCATTTTATATCTCATTCTATACACATTGCAAGCTTAGCACTCTGCTTGCAGATCTCCTGGAGAAAGTGTTTGTATGTTCACTCATAGACTCGAACTAGAACTGACCTAGAAAATATAGCAAATACACTAAAAAAAATTTCTTCTCGTTTTCTATTTCCATGAAGATGCATGTTCATCCCTTAATAAAAATTCTGCGATCAAAATTTTGTACTCTTCATCTCGATGAATTTGAGGATGTATCCAGATAACACCAGAACTGGAGAATTGAGGATGTCAAACCTTTGTCCAAATTTGAGACTCACCCCTTCTCTTTCTTAGGATATTGAGATGATGAAGCTTACATAGCTGAAGATCAGCGTGAGATCGGTCGTATGCATCAAAAATTATAAGTTTTCGAGACCTGTCTGGAGATCACACATGTAGCCTTTAATTCGACTTGATAGATTACCAGTTAATTGTAATGAAGATCGTAAAAAAGGACTTGAACATTGAGATGGGGAGTCTTGCATATATCATCTTTCATACCTCACCGCATGTTTGGTTGACCATTTCACGTGTACTGATACTCTAAGTGCGATATATGGTATTTAATTTAAGTCTAGATCTTATAGTTTTCAGAATATAGCTCGTGTTCTACGATTCCTATTATTACCCTTCTGAGGTAAACTACCATTGTGACGAATGTTAGGCTATATTCATACTGACGATAATCCTGGTAAAGTTGAAAAATTTTATGTTCTCATATTCTCTTTGATTGGATACTTTTTTACTGTTGGATCAAAAGGATTTCTTTTTTCTCATTCCTTAAATAAAGCACAAATTTTCCATTAATATTTTTTTCGTTTTAGTATTGAATAGAATAGCATTTCTTTAATTAATACTTTCTTTAACTTTTAAAACGTAACTAATATATAAGCGCTTTAAACACAATGAAGAGAGCAATTACAGATGTAGATCTAGTATAAACTTTGACGCGGGAGTCCACTGATGGGTAGAACTAACTCTTGTCCTGAGCATAATGATATATATCCAATACCGGTTTACACTCATAATATAACATATCGTGTTATTTTCTAGATTTAGCAGCGGTGGTTCTAATGTCTTTTCTCTACTCTTTAAATTGTAATATCCACATGATTGCAGATGAGACTCCATTCGCATTTGCGAATATTTAGGAAAAGTTTCAATATAACTTCGACAAGGGTAACTTGGCCTCTGATGCTCTAGAGATGTTTCATTTAAAACCACCTCAAGTTGATTAAAACGTATACAGGGAATTTTGTCTCGTCGAAGATACTAATGTGATCGGTTCTGTGAGATCTGATCCATCTTCGTTTACTAACTTGGTCTTCAGATATAAAAAAATTCAAGGGTCAAGAATATTGAATCAGAAAGTGCAGGGATATTGGTAATTCGAGGAGGTAATACTGTATTTGTGGTGGCGTGAACAGGATTACACCATAAGTTGGATCCATACACACTGATCTTGTGTAGGGTTTCACTGAGAGCAGATAGCAATTCCTCTTAAACAGTCTGGGCATAGGAGGATGGAGGAATGCATCTTGGCTGGTACTGATCGTACTGGACGATATAATGAGGAGAGATTTGTTTAAACATTCCTTATATACGAAATTGACTACGCTTTATCACTGTATAAAATTGTAAAAGCTACCACTTAGCATCGTTTATTAAGGGCAAACACATATCATCCACTCTTTCTTATAGTGGCCTTTCCTATTCCTCTATAGTTTTTTTTACGATGACTTAAGATCTAAAAAGTCATCTTACGCGGTATTTTTCGTTTAACATCAACTAACAATTTCTCAGCAAGCTCGGCTAGGTTCGACGTTTTTACAGCTGTTCGAGGGTCGATACTCTCCATAATATCCTGGAAAGTATCTACACCTATCTAGCTGCTTTTTTTTTGCGAGTATTTATGCCTCTGATTTAAACAAGGATAGCCGTTACTGAACAACTCAGGGTAGCGGAGCCCGCAACTTTTTTTTCCGGCTCCGACTTCTAGTTCTTCTTGGAGCCAGCATAAAAATTACTCGCTCCGCACCCATGTCCGGCTCCAGCATTTTTAAAATTACCGGCTCACTCGGCTCTCCGGCTCCACGCAATTATTAAAATTACGCGGACGACTTCCGGCTCCGGCTCGGAGCCATTTTACAAATAGTTGTTCGGCTATGACTCCCTGACTTCCGGCTCCGCTGCCGGGCTCCGACCCCCTTAGTTATAATTCCTTCTCCATTTTACTTTCCTAGTTGAATTCTGATACAAATTTTTGAGGGTATGATGAATTTAAAATGTTTGTTAAGAACATCTTTTATTAACTTATAATTTAAAACTTAGAAAGATTTTTAATAGAATAAGAAATTTTCGAAATAGCAAGAAAAGGAATCAGTCACTACGCTGAATTTTAGTTTCTTCCTAAATTTTAATATATTATCCTCTGTTGAACGTGAAACTGCCTGTAAGTTGACGTAATATATTTTATATTTTTTTTTCCTAAAAAATAAAACTCATATTTCTCAGATTCATCTAAAGTTTTAAAATAATTCCTCGTTGAACTATGGGCCTGAACATATATAACAATAATTTTTATTCAATACGTATTTTATATATTGAATATATATATTATATATTTATATCATATATTAATTTATAAATTATATATTTAATTAACTACCACAATATAGTTTAATATAACGTAGCTATAACTATTATATTATATAAAGTTATTTATCTATATATATATCTATAATATATATATATATATATTATATATATATATATATATATATATATATATATCATTATAATATATAATATATATATATATATTTATATATTATAGTATTATATTTGATAATATATTGAGGCTATATATGTATTATTATATATATTTAAATTCACTTCTTCCTAACTTTTAAATACTTTCTCTTTGAACAGCCCGACATATGTAATTAAATTTATTCACTACATTGTACTCTCTCACACTCTCACTCATTTTCTTTGCTTATGATCTTAGATCCGTTGTTTATTATTTTTTAAAGCAGGAAATAAGTTCTCAATAACTCCCTTGAATGGGAGGCAAAGCTGTTTGTGCATAAGCGGCCCATACTTGCAAAAATTTTTAGGCTATCAAACTTGAATTGCCTCTTTACCTGATAATTTGATTCGCGGTCGATTTCATTAATTCCATCTCAATGATTATGGAATTTCTAACTTTCAATTTTCTAGAAGATATTTAGTTGAATGTCTGATACTAAGATCAATTCATCCTTTCAGAAGATCTCCATGCTTGATATCATCATATAACAACTCCTCATGACTTGTACTATCTTTTGAACACTACTATGCTTCAACTAAAGGCAAAAAAGGCCATGTATACGGACTATGAATCTCTATATCCGTTTTCGATAGTGTTATTACTTTTAAGTCCTAGTTCGCAAAGAACACTCCTAGCTTTTAAATAATCAGATCTTCCAGTTCTGGAACGATTACCTAAACAAAGAATGTGGACAAAAATATTTATTTTTACATATAACATTCTTTCCCTTCTTTTTCATGGATATTCTTTTTTAGATTTGCTAAATACCGTTCTCTATAAAACTTTTCTGCATTCAGTCATCTAGAACTTAGCCATCCGTTATTGTCTGAAGTATAAAAATCGTTAATAGTTCTTCTCGGAGTGTTTGCAGTTGTTTCGCCACTGACTGTCGATGAGAAAGTTCAGAAGTCCAATGGCAGCCATATACTATACTGTAATTTTTTAGTTGCAGAGCTTTAGAGATTTTTAGAGCATAGACATGTACTTAACAATCTTGTTATTGACCTAAGATGCCAACCTTTGCAGATTGATTCTTTCCGACTTCTTAATTTTTGGGTACCTGCTTGCTTTTGGGCTATTTAGTCTCCCTGCTAATAAGATTTGCTCTATCAGTTTGTTTATACACCATACACATATTGGCTCTAAATATGAAAATCCACATGCTCTGTATCGCAATGTTAAAACGTTATCCGGAACATAGTCTTTTCACGTTTTATCAAGTTCATTCTGAAATAACTATTACTTTCTTCGTTTTTGACATTAATAAATCAGTATGCACATTTACAAATTTCTATTCTCACCTATTGTCTTATTTTAATTTTCATCGTAGCGAATTATTTGATGCGTTATCCGTACTAAGCTAATTACTTGTCCTCTTGTTATTTCGAATCTTTTAAGATGTCAGTAAAACAATTCTTGAATATATTCGCTGAAATGTTGAGTAATTTTTTTTCTTTTTAACTGCTGACGGTTTAGAAATATTGTTTTTATCTCTTCGTCCCATATATAAAATTATTGACAAAGAATCAGTTTAGCTTTGCCATGTGATAAGTATCGCATTTTTAAATGCAGCAAAGCGTCCTTTATGCAATTTTTAAGATTTTTTTTTTTGTTTATTTTTTCTTCTAGAACTATTTTAGCAAATATTTTTCCAATTCTCAAAGGGACTTCCCGTTTCTCTAAGCCTGTTTCCACTACAGTGCTTTTAAATCCGGTTTATGGCAACAGAAACCCATAATGGGTCATATCTTTAAAACCATTATAACTCAACTTGTCTTTTGAATTTTTAACTACATAGAGCGAACAGTTTATGGGCTACATGAAAAGTTTCAAATTAGTCCTCAGTTTTTGAATAATTAAAGGATTTTCTCACACTGATTACCAGAGATTTTAGCTTCACCTTTTCTTTTTAACATTTCGCAGCAATGCTGCGATGATCGCGTTTTTTAACATGTCGCATCTAAATTAAAGATCCATTAGATGTATTGTGTACCCCAATGAGTACTTGGTAGTTAGGTAGACTCTTTTTGTGCATGATCGAACTGACTGTTTCATATCAACTGTGTTAACTATTTCATAATTGACAAATGTAAGTATTTTTTATCATCTTAGAGTGAGATAATATATCAATCATGAGGTTTGGTTTTTCGATTTTGGGTTTAGTATTGAACATGATTTTTCTAGAGGCAATTAAACTTAGCATAAATTAAAGATATCTATAGAAGTACTGAACCTTTTTTATTATTGAAATATAAAAATATTACATATTTTTATTTTTGGGAAAAAGGGAATTATCTATATATTATACTGTTATATATATTATATATCTTATATATTATTTATATATATATATTATATATATATATATATATATATATTATATTATATATATTATATAATAACACTAGAGTATGAAAATTAATAATTACTTAATTTTTTGTATTTGGCCGAGTCGGAGCGCTGCTTTTTTTACGGCTCCGCCCTCCGGCTCGCTCCAGTCCCCTAAACTTTCCTCGATCGGTCCGGCTCAGATACGCTAAAAGCCCGCTCGGCTCGCTCGCAGTCGTTCAGAAATTAATCCGCCTCCGGCTCGGCTCCGGCTCCACCCAAACTATATATCCGGCTTCTTCAGCTCTACCCTAAACCCGAACAAGCCCTGTGCTACAACGAACGCAAAAATCCACCTAACATTTCCCTCTGCATTCTTGACCCCTGAACACTCATTTCTCTTCATTATTATTTTTAACCGGGCTTCCTTTCTAATGTGGTACTGTTACCCTCTGCTGTCCACTTGTGACTGGATAGCGATACTGCTTTTCCGTTATATGTGAGAAGTCAGATTCTGATAGAGGGAGCCATTTTTTATTAATTTAAAATTGGGATGAAATGTTGGACCAAAGATAGCAAGATTTGGGGAAAGTAAATCTCATCAATTTTAAATTATCAAGTTAAAGTTATGAAAATAAATTATAAAGAAATATAACAATTTTACTTATGAATGCAGAAAGACAATGGCTTCTCCTTTTCTTGAATGTTATTGGTGAGGATGGTTGGATAATGCATTGTTATATTTCAAGGTACATCGAATACCCTCACTGATTCATCACGGTATGTTTTTTTATGCATATAGATTACATAGTTTGTCTAGTCTTTTTCCTTACGTGCCTATACATTTGCACTCCAATATTTTGGGTTCTGAAATAAATTCCTATTCCTAAACGGGGTTAAACAATGTATTTGTTGGATCAAGCATTGACAACCGTATAAGCCAGAGGTATTTTAACAAATCTTGATGTTTTTAGCTTAGTCATGTTAGGAAAATAATGAAGTTATGTAAGTTCATTCCATAAAAATCGTTTCTCCTGACTTCTTTTGGAAGGGGGGGGGGGTGGGGAAATTCTTTCAAAAGTTTTTTTGTTAAATTAAAGAATCAAGAGTCATCCGTTCTTTGCTCAATCCCATGCAATAATTGTGATAGTGTGGACATTGGTGATTGTTAATTTTAAGACAACTTTGCTAGCATTCTTACAGTCTCAGGATGAGGAGCAATAAAAGCTCCTTATTTAAGCATCAAATTACTTTTGACCAGTGTTAATATTCCTGGTGCTAGGTCTTTGGGCACTGAGAGTTGCACTTTTAACAGAAGATTAGTTGAATCTTTTGTTATTATAAACAATGCTGAGAATTTTAATATTTGTAAATCTTCATTTGAATTGGACAACTTTACTAATAATATTTTATTTAAGATACCAAGATTCCGAAACCTCATAGAGAATATTAGGCCTTCTTGAATTTAATATTATATATTATATCGTCTCCCTCCCTCTTTTTTTCTATTCGTAGGTGAAATTTGTTTTCAGGGTTTTTGGGTTTTCTTATGTCGTTGTCTGGTCCCTTAGATTTTCTGGCTCCCGGTAGCTCTGCTTTCAGTTAGTCTCCATTTTAATCTTATTTGGAGGCGGTCTCGTTTATAATTGCCCTTTGTATTTTGATGCTTATTCCTTTTATTTTAATATTTGGTATTGAAATTGCTGGTCTCATTTTATGGTTTTATTAAAGTTTTAGTGGTTTTATTTTTGTGGCCGAGTAACAGTTTTTTTTTTACACTTTCTATTTAATTTTAATAAGAATCTGAAGATGGCTCTGTTGAGCCGGAAAGCTTAATTCCCTGTTTTTTTTTTCACCTGGGTTTATTCCATATAAATTCATTAGTAACATTTATTAATTGATTTATATTAAACTATATATCTATATATAATATATTAGCTACTCTATATATATATCTGTGGTGGTGTGGAGATTATAATATTATCTGATTATAATAAATATATATATAGTAAATTATTATAATATATAATATATACTTATATAAAATATATATTCATATCTATATATATAATATATTCTTATAGTAATTTATATATAATTATAATATTATTATACTATATATATATATATATATATATCATTATTATATATGTAATATACATATTATCTATATATATATATAATATTATATATATATTATATATATATATTATAATATATAATAATTAATAGATATTATGTATATATTATATATATATATATATAGTATATCATTCCAGATTCAGTACACGGTAAATGTGTGATGAAGAATGGTGGTGTTTGTGTAAATGCAGATGAGTGTGTAGGAGGCGAATTAATCCTGGACCAGAAGCTCTGCAAGAACAATAGAATGTGTTGCGCTCTATGATGATAACATAACACGCTTCTTATAGTTTTTAATATTTTTTTTCTTCAAATAATATTATTATAACTTTTCTAGCTGAAATTTCTATAAGGTGTACTAACTATATTTTACAAATGCATATTAAAATATTTAAGTGTTCTAAGGGAATATTAAGTAAGTAAATTGATAATAAATCTCTAAATAAATAATTTCATGTAATTCCTATCTTTAAATAGACAGAATTTCTTACTTATTTTGTGAATAATTTTATTTGAGTTCCTATGGTCTTTACAGTTAGAAAGAGAGAGAGAGAGATAGAGAGCAGAGCAGAGAGAGAGATGCGAGAGAGAGAGAGGCGAGATGCGAGAGAGAGAGGAGAGAGAGAGAGAGAGAAGAGAGAGAGAGAGAGAGAAGAAGAGAGGAGAGAGAAGAATTTAAGCTGTTCGTAGATGAATAACACAACTTTAAGAAAATCATCATAACAGCTTCAAATAAGTGCTGGGCTTTCTTTCGCTTAGATCTCAGGAAGTGCGTCCTTGCCTAGCAGTGTAAAACTAACGTGTAAGGAAGGGACGATGCCGCGTGTTGTCACACAAACGCCCTCACCGCAGATCCATGACCTAAATCAGAACATGCTCTAACTAAGCCATGCATTTCTTTGGCGGTTGCTCTTAAACCCAGAATCCGGTTCTCAGTGTTCAGATGATTACTTTTTTCCCTGCACATATCTGGAAGAAAGAAGGGTTTTAATGGCCAGTTAGTGAGATTACCAAAATCTTTAAGGAACAGTTATCTGCTTTGTCATAAGAGTTGAATGCCGGTTCGCTTTTCCTTTGTTTACTAATCAATTCAGAGAAAGAGAGTTAACTACGACTAAACATTACCAGGTTTTCGATCTCCTGAAAAACGTTTTAGCTACTGTTCGCCGACCCAGCTGAGAACCGACTCAAGCTCACAATGAGAACCGGCTCCAGCTCACCATGAGAACCGGATCCAGGTCACCAATGGTTGTATCTATTTTTCGAGATTTATTTGATGTTCAAGGAATGAGACGATGTTTCGAAAAAAATTTCTGTGCAAGTCGAGTCTATATTTACTCTTAAAGTACATCAATATATATATCAAATACGAATAAAGAAA
>JABUQX010112429.1:22500-32500 GCA_015478945.1 Trachelipus rathkii
ATGTCTTCCCCGGGTTCATAAGTGGGCCACCAGGGCGCCGCATGCGCCCTCCGCGAAGGCCCACGAACCCGCACCCGCCGGCGCCCCCCGCCGCGTCCCCGCCCGCCGCGTGCGCCGCAGGCGCAATATTTCCCGCGTTCCCGCCCGCCGCGTGCGCCGCAGGCGCAATATTCCGCGTACCCGCCGCCGCATGCATCCGCAGACGCAATATTCCTGCGGGAATGAAAAATATATATATACTATAAGTCATTCATTTTTATTTCATACTTAAACATTTCAAAGAATTTCTTTTCTAAATATACTATGAGTCATTCATTTTTTATTTCATACTTAAAAAATTTTTATTAAAAACATTTTCGCGAACCTAAAACTGTAACTCATTACAGACATCTTTTATATTTTACTTAATACTTTTTAACATTATTTTTTACTTAATACTTTTTACTTAATACTTTTTAATTTATAAATTTTTAAAAATTGTATGTAAGAAGAAAAAAATCCAGAGTGTCTGATATATAATCATTTTATTTTACTACAATTGTACGAAATTTTTTAAAAACATATACTTTACTACCTAAAGCAGTAAAGCAGTAAAACAATAGAGGTGTTATTACCTAACACCTAGGGATTAGTATGCGCTTTGTTTTACTGCTTTACTGCTTTAAACTTTCTGCTTTACTGCTTTAAATTTTCTCGGCTTTACTGCTTTAACTTTCTGCTTTTCCAGCTTTAACTTTCTGCTTTACTGCTTTAACTTTCTGCTTTACGCTTTAACTTTCTGCTTTAACTTTTAACTCAAATGTTTTACTGCTTTAACTCATATGTTTTACTGCTTTAACTCATATATTTATTAACATTACATACCTTAAAGCAGTAAATCAGTGAATCATAGAGGTGTTACCTAACGATTAGTAATGCTTTTTGGTTTTAACTGCTTTACTGGTTTAAACTTTCCTGCTTTATCCTGCTTTAACTCATGTTTTTACTGCTTTAACTTTCTGCTTTACTGCTTTAACTTTCTGCTTTACTGTTTTAACTTTCTGCTTTACTGTTTTAAACTCATATATTTATTAACATTATGTTTTTTATTTTGTTTTAATACTTTTTATTTATTTTATTATTATTTTATTATTATTTTTATTATTTTTATTATTTTATTTTTATTTTTATTTTTATTATTTTATTATTTTTTATTAAATTTTATTTTATTTTTATTATTATACTTAGTGTTATTTACTTCATGCCTATTGTTATTATTATTTAGACCACACATAAACACACTTATAAACACAATTCACTATGACACCCATTCACTATGACACTTATTCACTATGACACTTATACACACATTCACTAATGACACTTATACACACATTCACTATGACACTTAAATTTACGCATAGACACTTACATTTACAATATAATAAAACACACACACGCACCTACAGCACACACACACACACACACACCAACACACACACCTACACACGCACAGATTTACTTACACTCAAACACAGTTTACTTACACTCATGCACAGATTTACTTACACTCACACAGATTTACTTACACTCACACACAGATTTACTTACACACAGATTTACTTACACATATAACGTATAACTTATTAAAACATTTTATGTTTTAAATTAACACGAAATTTTATATTACTCGTTTTAACTCATATATTTATTTACATTATGTTTTTTATTTTGTTTTAATAATTTTTATTGTAATTTTATTATTATTTTTATTATTTTATTATTTTATTTTTATTAATTATTTTTATTATTCCTATATTTTTTATTATTTTATTTTATTTTTATTTATTATACTTAGTGTTATTTAACTTCATGCCTATTGTTCTTATTATTTAGAACACACATTCACTATGACACTTATAACACACATTCACTTGACAGCTTTTCACTATGACATTATACACGCAATTCACTAATGACAACTTATACACACATTCACTATGACACTTCATTTTTACCCATAGAACTTACGTTATTTAACACTTAACACTCACACACCAGATTTTAGTTACTCACCTTTACTTTAACAACTTACACTCACACACAGATTTAGTTACACACGCTGATTTACATTTACAACTCACACAGATTTACTTAAGTCCACACACAGATTTAACTTACAGTCCACACAAGTTTACTTACACTCAATAGCTTTCTTAACACTCACACACGATTTTACTTACACTCATCACACAGATCTACTTAACACTCACTGCCAGATTTACTTACACTCAACACACAGATTATTACACACACTCACTTACAACATATAACGTATAATTTATTAAAACATTTTATGTTTTAATTAAACCCGTTTATATTAATCATTCAAATATAACTAAAATTATTTCAAATTTTCTTAAAACTTCTATAATAATTCAATCATTATTTTACATAACAAAAGAATTTATTATTAAACTGTTAATACTTTTTGTTTATAAATTTATAACTATCAAGTTTTTAAAATATAAAAACTTTTACTAAAATTTTATGAAAAATTTTATTAAAACATATATTTTACGTACCTTAAAGCATTAAATCAGTAAATCAGCAAGGCTAGCCCCTAGCACCCCTACACCAAGCTATGCCATGTTTTGTTCTATTGACTTACAGCTTTACATCATCTTCAGCCATGTAATAAGTATAAAATAACAAAATAAGTTCTTCTCTGCTAACACATAACATGTATTTTATTAAAATCTTTCTAAGTTCTTATTTAAAAATAAAAATTATTCACTTACATTTATATTATTAGCAATAAATGTGAACTAGAATTGCTTCAATGGAGTTCAAATAATTCGGTTTTCTATATTGTCGATTATTTTATTATCTCAATTTTCCTTTAATTTTCAGTAAAAAACACACACCCGCACTCCTTACCAGATACGAAACTGACCTGATCTCTTCTGTAAAATTTGTTGAAATAACTACTTAGGCCTAATTTAGGATAATCCTTTTTGTACCCGGGGCGATTTAGGCCTAATTCCCGGTCAAAATATATTTCAAACACCTGACGCTTTTTCTGTAAAGATGTTTTTTGGGGGGGGGGGGGGTGCAATACTACGTTAAAGCCCAAATTTAGGAATTAAACTTTAGGATAAACCTTTTTAATTCCCAACCTGCTCAAATCCTAATATCAGTTTAAAAGGTAATTCAGTAATAGACAAGAATCGAGATCCATGTATTATTATTTTATAAATATATTTCAAACTGAAACATGCTGGATCGGTAAGATCCTTTAAGCAGGTAAGAAGGAAATGTTTACCTTTCTTGTGAGTGGACGGAGTAATCCTTATCTCTATATGACCTCGTATGTGATTGGTCGAGAATTATTTTATCGCTTTTTGGTTTTTTACGTATGTAAAAACATGTTTTTTCAAATCCTGAGCCTTACCTTTGATTGGATGAAAATTATATTGGAGGATGTGTGTTTTAGATCCAAACTCATTTTAAAATCATACTCGTTTTGGCTCTTAAGCGGTGCACAAGTTCTCTGGTTTGTAATAAAAGTGTTCTATTTTCACTAAGTGTATATCATGAACCACCTTAACATGTATACCCCAATACAAGACATTATCCAGTGGAAAATCAAGATCCCAGGAAGTAGGGTTTCATTCTTATATAAAAGAAAACCCAATGGATTTGAATTTTTCAAATGTGCTACCCAATCACCCTGTTATAATACCAAGCGTATTTTCGTGAGTCCAGGTGAATTACTTCGTATATGTAATCACACTGAAGAGTGGCTTACAGAATACTTTAAACCAAACTCAGATTTAAACTGGACCGAAACAGTTATTATCCTGGGCGAAGAAACCAGCGATAAGCAACTTACTCTATCATTTTATAAACATCAAAACATAATCAGTTTGGAAGTTAGATTATGGGAGAGAAATAATGAAACAGCAGTATTTGAACCTACATCATTTGGATTCTACATTTCAGGCGTAGCTCAGATGAAATATATGTTAGAGGTACGTAAGCGAATGTTAATACAGATGAAGAAGACATTTATGTTATCTAATTACGTAAATTAATTCATTACATGTTATACCAAGAATACTACGCATTTAAGAAAACCCTGATCGATGATCCTACGCACAGCATCGACCGCTTCCTAAGTTCTATAGACGTACAGAAATTCATTTATCTACTTAGAAAACAATGGCAGGAAAGTATTTATGCACGTAACCCCGAATGTAAATATACTATGATATCTGAGTGGGAACTTTTTACGTATGTGTTAACTGAAGGTATTACTGAGACACGAAACTATATCATCGATAATGATATAAATGATTGGCATATTTGCAAAGATTTAGAGAATTTTAATATAAAATAATCATAAACATTATGTGTAAAATGTATGTGGAAATGTTATATATAATAATATTTCTGTATTATATTTAATGTGAACATTATATATAAAATAATTATATATATTTATTTTTATCTTTATATATATATATATATATATATATATATATATATATATATATATATATATATATATATAATAATCATTATATATATATATATATATATATATATATATATATATATATATATATAAATTACTGTAAGATAATGATTATTAAAATTCTAATTATATAGTAAAGTTTTTATTATCCTTATTTTTACTTTCTTAAATAAATATTTACATGTATGTTAAGAGTTTAAATAAACGAACCCCAGGTTCAGGATATGAAAAAACATGTTTTTTACATACTAAAAACCAAAAAGCGTAAATAATTTCTCGAGCAATCACAATACGAGGTCATATAGAGATAAGGATTACTCCGTCCACTCACAAGAAAGGTAAACATTTCCTTCTTGCCTGCTTAAAGGATCTTACCGATCCAGCATGTTTCAGTTTGAAATATATTTATAAAATAATAATAACATGGATTCTCGATTCTTGTCTATACTGGAATTACCTTTGACCTGGTATTAGGCTTAAATCAGCTGGGATACAAAAAGGTTTTAAATCCTAAATTTATACCTAAATTTTAGGGCTAACGTAGTTATTGCACCACATTTTTACAGAAAAAGGTCAGTTTGAAAAATATTTTGACCTGGAATTAGGCCTTAAATCGCCCCGGGATACAAAAAAGATTATCCTAAATTTAGAACCTAAGGTAGTTATTTCAAACAATTTTAAAGAGAGAGATCAGGTCAAGTTTCGTATCTGTAAGGGTGCGGTTTGTTGTGTTTTCTCGTGATGGAATTGTCATGTAACATAGATAATAATAATAAATAATAATAAAGAAAATCCGAATTATTTAAAAAAAACTTTGAAAATATTTTTAGTTACATCGAGGCGAATAACTATAATGTAAGTGATACTTGTTTTTTTAAATAAGAACTTAGAAAAATTTTAATAAAAATACATGTTATGTTAGCAGAAAAGAACTTATTTTGTTATTTTTATACTTAATACATGGGTAAAGATGATGTAAAGCTGTAAGTCAATAGAACAAAACATGGCATAGCTTGGTGTAGAGGGGTGCTAGGGGCTAGCCTTGCTGATTTACTGATTTAATTGCTTTAAGGTACGTAAAATATATGTTTTTAATAAAATTTCATAAAATTTTAGTAAAAGTTATTTTAAAACTTGATAGTTATAAAATTTATAAACAAAAAGTATTAACAGTTAATAATAAATTCTTTGTTCAAAGATAATGATTGATTTATTATAGAATTTTAAGAAACTTTGAATATAATTTTTAAGTTTATTTGAATGATTTAATATAAATGTAATGTGTTTTAATTAAAACATAAAATGTTTTAATAAATTATACGTTATATGTGTAAGTGAGTGTGTGTAAGTAAATCTGTGTGTGAGTGTAAGTAAATCTGTGTGAGTGTAAGTAAATCTGTGTGTGAGTGTAAGTAAATCTGTGTGTGAGTGTAAGTAAATCTATGTGAGTGTAAGTAAATCTGTGTGTGAGTGTAAGTAAATCTGTGTGTGAGTGTAAGTAAATCTGTGTGAGTGTAAGTAAATCTGCGTGTGTAAGTAAATCTGTGTGTGAGTGTAAGTGTAAATGTAAGTGTCTATGGGTAAATCTGTGTGTGAGTGTAAGTAAATGTAAGTGTCTATGGGTAAATGTAAGTGTCATAGTGAATGTGTTATAAGTGTATAGTGACATGCGTGTATAAGTGTCCATAGTGGAATAAGTGTCATAGTGAATGTGTGTATAAGTGTCATAGTGAATGTTTGTTGTTCTAATTAATAATAACAATAGGCATGAAGTAATAACACTAAGTAAAAGAAGAAAAAAAAAAAAGAAAATAATAAAAAATAATAGAAATCAATAAAAATAATAATAAAAATAAAATAAAAATAAATAAAATAATAATAAAATAATAAGTATTTAAACAGAATAAAAAACATTTATGAAAATAAATAAAAAGTATTAATGAGGAATAAAAATCCTTGGGGTTTTAGATAAAAATAATCGGTTTTAATAATTTATACGTTATATGGTAAGTAAATCTGCGTGTGTAAGTAAATCGGTTTGTGTGAGTGTAAGTAAATCTGGGCGGGTGGTAAGTAAATCTGTGTGTGAGTGTAAGAAAATCTGTGTGTGAGTGTAAGTTAAATCTGTGTGTGTGTGTGTGTGTGTGTGTGTGTGTGTTGTGTGTGTGTGTGTGTGTGTGGTGTGGTGTGTGTGTGTGTGTGTGTGTATAAGTGGGTAAATGTAAGTGTCTATGGCTTAAATGTAAGTGTCATAGTGAATGTGTTTATAAGTGTCCATAGTGAATGTTTGTATAAGTGTCATAGTGAATTAAGTGTCATAGTGAATGTGTTCTATATTGAATGTGTGTATAAGTGTCAAAGTGTATGTGTGTTCTAAACAAGAATAACAATAGGCATGAAGTAAATACCCGAAGGACAATAAAAATAAAAAAAATAAAATAATAAAAATAATAAAAATAATAAAAAATAATAATAAAAATAATAATAAAAATAATAAAAAAATAATAAAAATAATAATAAAATAAATAAAAAGTATTAAAACAAAATAAAAAACATAATGTTAATAAATATATGAGTTAAAAGCAGAAAAGCAGAAAGTTAAAACAGTAAAAGGCAGAAAGTTAAAGCAGTAAAGCAGAAAGTTAAACCAGTAAAGAATTTAAAGCAGTAAAGCAGAAAAGTAAAAATGATGTAAAGCAGTAAAACAAAAGCAAACTAGATGATAGGTAATAACACCTCTATTGTTTTACTGCTTTACTGCTTTAAGGTATGTAATGTTAATAAATATATGAGTTAAAGCAGTAAAACATATGAGTTAAAGCAGTAAAACATGAGTTAAAGCAGTAAAAAGCAGAAAGTTAAAGCAGTAAAGCAGAAAGTTAAAGCAGTAAAAGCAGAAAGTTAAAGCAGTAAAGCAGAAAGTTAAAAACAGAAAAGCAGAAAGTTAAAGCAGTAACGCAGAAGGTTAAAGCAGTAAAGCAGTAAAACAAAAGCACACTAATCCCTTAGGGTGTTAGGTAATACACCTCTATTGTTTTACTGCTTTAACTGCTTTTAAGGTATGTAAAAATAATTATGTTTTTAGTAAAATTTCGTACAATTGTAGTAAAATAAAATGATTATATATCAGACACTCTGGATTTTTTTCTTCTTACATACAATTTTTAAAAATTTATAAATTAAAAAGTATTAAGTAAAAAGTATTAAGTAAAAATAATGTTAATAAATATATGTGTTAAAATAGGTCTGTAATGAGTTACAGTTTTAGGTTCGCGAAAATGTTTTTTTAATAAAAATGTTTAAGTATGAAATAAAAATGAAAATGACTCATAGTATATTTGAAACGAAATTCTTTGAAATGTTTAAGTATGAAATAAAAATGAATGACTTATAGTATATATATTTTTCATTCCCCGCAGAATATGCGTCTGCGGATGCATGCTTTTTTGCTCTTTTTCTTTTTTGCGGCGGCGGGTACGCGGGAATATTGCGCCTGCGGGCGCACGCGGCGGGCGGGAACGCGGAAATATTGCGCCTGCGGGCGCACGCGGCGGGCGGGGACGCGGCGGGTCGCACCTGCGGGTGCGGGGTTGGTTGTCTTTGCGCGGAGGGCGCATGCGGCGCCCTGGTGGCCCACTTATGAACCCGGGGAAGACATTAATATTAACTCTGTTTTATGATGTGGCGTAGAGATGAGCTTATGATCTAGAGGTAGACAAAAGATGAATCATCAATATAGATGCTATCAAAGATGACGTCATTCTACCCCCCCTCCCCCCTCCCCCCCCCCCCCCCCAAAAACCAAAAAATGACAAAAAACTCTCTTCAAAGTTGAGGCATCAATGCTGAGACATTTATGCTGGGGCATCAAAGTTGAGGCATCAAAATTGAGGCATCAAAGTTGAGGCATCAAAATATCGAGTGTGTGAGTGTAAGTGTATCTGTGTGTGGGTGTGAGTGTAAGTGTATATGGTTTAATGTAAGTGTCTATGGAGAGTGTAAGTGGCTTATACAGGGTCTAGTGTGTGATACAGTTAGTAGTGTATAAGTGTAACGTGTTAGAAAAAGACTAACTCATAGTAGGAAGCATCTAGCAACTTGTAATATACACCATTCGATTCATCATACCTTATAACGCTAGGGGTAGACACCATATTAGGGGCATTCGGGGCTCAGGGGAGGCCTAGAAAAGGCTTGAAAAAAGTGGCACTCAGTTGGCACTATGTGGCACTCACTTGGCACTATGTGGCACTCACTTGGCACTCATTGGCACTCACTTGGCACTCATTGGCACTCATTGGCACTCACTTGGCACTCACCTGGCACTCACCTGGCACTCATCTAATACTCATAGAACACTAATAGAACATCACTAGATACTTCTTACGGTGATTGGGAACCATCAAAGCCATCAAGTTAGCTAGTGGGTCAAAAAAGTTAAAAAAAAAAAATATCATGGTCAAACAAGGTAAAGACATCAAAAAATAGGGCTAAGGCCCTAAAGGAAGGACAAAAAATTACCGTGGGTCAAATTTGACCCACGGTATATGGCAAGGTAAAAGCCGAAATATCATGGTGAAACAAGGTAAAGACATCAAGAAATAGGGCTAAGCCCCTAAAGGAAGTCCAAAAATTACCGTGGGCCAAAAATGACCCATGGAATACCAAAGGGTTGGTGAAAAATTACCGTGGGCCAAAAATGACCCATGGAAGACCAAAGGGTAGCCAAAAATTACCGTGGGCCAAAATTGCCCATGGAAGACCATAAGGGTAGCCAAAAATTACCCGTGGCAAAATTGCCCCATGGTATTCCTGGCAAGGTGGTCAAACAAGGTAAAGACATCAAAAAATGGCTAGCCCCTAAAGGAAGATCAAAAATTACCGTGGGCAAAAATTGCCCACGGTCGAAAAAAAAAAATTAGGGGGCGTAAAATAGGGGGGGTAATACGTACAACGGTTGCTGACGCAACCGTTTGGCGCACCCTTTCTTCGAAAGGGTGCTAAAAATTAGGGTTGCCAAAAAATTAGGGTTCTCAAAAAATTTGGGTTCTCAAAAAATTTGGGTTCTCAAAAAATTAGGGTTCTCAAAAAATTAGGGTTCTCAAAAAATTTGGGTTCTCAAAAAATTAGGGTTCTCAAAAAATTAGGGTTCTCCAAAAAATACCGTGGGGCCAAAAAAATGACCCATGGAAGAATCAAAAGGGTTTTGGTCGAAAAAAAGGTAAAGGCCCAAAAAGGTAAAGGCCCAAAAAGGTCAAGGTCAGGTAAAAAATTTGGGCCCAAAAAAGGTCAAGCCCAAAAAGGTAAAGGTCAAAAAAGGTCAAGGGCAGGTAAAATCACCCTCAGGAAAGGTCACGGGAAGGTAAAATCACCGTTGGTCAAAATGACCAACACGTGCAATATTACCGTCCTACTACTCGAGCCGACGGGGAGCAGAAGGGGGGACGATTTCCATACCCCGTAGGGGAGGGGCGGAGGAAC
>JABUQX010112430.1:0-34741 GCA_015478945.1 Trachelipus rathkii
TTTTTTGATAGCATTTTGTAATAAAGCCTCTTATACGTTGATTGCTCAAATATGTATTGAGTTTTTTCTGAATAAGCAGTGTCGTACTTTTTGCAAGATATTTTCATTTGTTTAAAAATTTTATTGATTATCCTACAAAATATTTTGTTAATAATTATTTAAAAATATTGTCGAACTTCTTTGAATCATGTCTATGCACCATTGAAAATTCATTGTAGTAATCATATACTAGCAATTGTTAAAAAAAAATCAAAAAATAACTTAATTTGATGAGTCGTAAAACATAACAGGTCTATATATATATATATATATATTATATATATATATTATATATTATATATTATATATTATAATATATATATATATATATAATATTATATATATACTATTATATAATATATATATATATATATATATATATATATAATATATATACTTTAATATATATATATATATATATATATATAATATATATATATATATATCTAATATAGTATTACTACATAATAGATTAGAAGATTATATATATATTATATTATATATATATATATATATATATATATATATGAGTATATAATATCATATATATATATTATATATATATAATATAATATACTATATATATATTAATTTATATATTATATATATATATATATATATATATATATTATATAATGTAAAATATATTATATATATTTATATATATATCTATATATATATATATATATACTTATATATAAATATATATATATATATATATAATGATATATATATACTAATATTATATTATATATATTATAATGATTCGTTCGAAGTCTAACTTTAAGATGCAGGCATCAATTTCTACTTTCGATCATTTTTTAAAATAGTAGCGATCGGTGCCAATTATATGTAATTCTCGGAGTCAAAAAAATAAGTTCCTATTCTCTAGTGCACAAGGCACTTTGGATGTGCCTAACGAGTCAGTATCAGTCATTTTTTTTAAATATCCCCATTTAAGTCGCTAAGGACGAAAGGATAATAATATAACCATTATAACAGTAATTTAATTTTTAAACTATTTATATTTATTTTATGCTAACTTGATTATCTCTTATATCGACTTCATAATTCATTTGAATAATATTATTGACTCAACGTTAGAGTCGCTGAAAACACGTTTGATTCAAATTCGGCTACAATATAGATTGCCTCAGCCTCAGATCAGTTGCAATATTTTCGTTGTTATTAATAATTAAAGGATTGTGCGGGATTTTAATTCTTTTGGATAATATTTCTTTTCATATTATTTTTTTTTTACTGATTTTGTGTGTTTTTTACACAAATTGCACCTGTTAGTTTTGTAATACGGAATATTTTGAATAGTTATTCGACTTAAGTTTATTTAAAATTACTAAATTTTTTTTCGAGTGTTGTAGACTTATTGAACTTCAATTTTAGAAATGTGCATATGACTATTATTCTCTTGCAATTGTCTATATATATATATATATATACTATTATAATAGTTATATCTATATATATATATATATATATATATATATATATATATATATATATATATATATTTATATTATAAATAATATATATATATATATATATATATTTACTATATATTATATATATATATCTATATAGGAGTATGGAGTTGACAGCTGCACCGGTGGTGGGCTCCGGTGCGGTGTCGAATAATAAATAATCGTCCCGGCCCATATTAGGATCAAAATATATGTTTATCAAGGACGTAGAACTCGAATATGAAGGGTTTGCAGTTCGTAATAAATAAATAAATAAATTAAATAAATAATAAATATAAATAATAAATAAATAATATATAAATATATCCAAAGAAAGAAAAAAACAAACTTTTGGATAGGAAAATGTAATAATCCTCCAGAAAGAAGAAAAAAAAAAAAAAAAAAAAAAACAAAAGAAGAAAATTTTTTAAATTTTAAAAAAGCTTTGAAAATTAAAAATATTTCTTTTAAAAAAATTAAAAAAAAAAAAGAATAAACATGTTTAAGTCTTTTTATTTTTTAATAACTTTAAAAAATTTCCGTTTTTTTCAATGTAAATCAACAGCCTCCATGAGCCTCCTGGGAAGCCTCTTGAGCCTATTAGGCCTCCTTACCTCCTTTCATCCCTAGCTCACAACTTCTCCCTATATGATCTATTGATTCATGTCATATTTTCTAAACATTTAACACAAACTTTCAATCTTATTTTTTGTTTATATTATCCCTTTAAACAGTTTTTTGTTCTTACTAAATTTTACCCATTTTCATATTTAATAGTTTAAAAAGTCTGATTATTATAACTGATCACTAAATATACTGCTTTACGTAAACAAAGTTTCCCCTATCAATAAGCAAAACATGAGCATCACTGAACTATGAATATAAATGTACGAACGACAAACCTAACACACATTATGCACGAATAAGCAGTTAACATTAGCAAAATTCCCATACTTAACAACAGTAAAAGTAACTAACATTGAGCGCAGAACGTAAATCTACTTACACTTTTTTTCTAACATATCACTGTTAATTTTTTACATTGACATAGTAAACATTAACAAAAATTTATACAAACCTTTGTTAAATTTATCAATACTGATCATGAATACTATACTACGAACAAGTTTTTTCAACATCAATAAAGCCAAACATAGCATCAACTGAACTACGAATGTAATGTACAATGCAAAACCTAAAAGACCTTATCACGAATAAGCAGTCACATTAACAAAGTTTCATATTTAAACAACAGGAAAGTAACTAAAGCTGCATACAGAACACGCCCTCCTCACACTTTTTTCCAACATATCACTATTATTTTACATTACAAGTAAACATTTAGCAAAATTTTAATCATCACTATACTAAGTATCATCTGACCAACCGAATACGTCTAACTGCAACAAAGATTTTCACATCAATAAAGCCTAACATATCATAGCCAGACTAAGAATATAATTGTACAACACAAAACCTAACATACCTTATTATGCGCGATAAACTGCTAACATTAACAAAAGTCCATACTTAACAACTGTATAAGTAAGTAACTAATATTTGCATACAATACGTAACTTTTTCACACTTTGTCAATTTATTTTTAATCTTAATCATTATTTATTTTTGCACTGAACATAGTAACATTAATAAAAATTTACATTCACCATATCTAAGTTATCTATAGCTGACCAACGAAAATACGCTAACGCGTTAAAGATTTCACATCAATAAGCTAACATATCTATACCTGACCTAAGGAATATAATATTACAATGACAAAATTCTACATATTCCTTTATGTCATGAATAATTCGCTAACATTAACAAAGTTCATACTTAATCAACTAAAGTAACTTACCGTTGCATACAAACGTTAACCTAATTCTATACGTTTCAAACATATCTCTAACATATCATTATTGTTTCCGCTAACACTGTAATATTTATCATCAACGATAACCTTAATTATCATACGATTTCACCGAATATATTGCCAACTGTAATCAAATGTTTTTTGGACTTAACAAAGTACATTTATCATAGTCTGAAACAAGAATTTATACACTTAACAATCGAAAAACTCTAACACAGCTCATTGCTTAGAGAGTTCTGTGACCACTGTTTTAGCCTTACCTAATAAATATTCTTACATGTCAGTAAAGTAACTAACAAACGCATACGCAATTGCACCAGGTAACGAGCTGATGGAGGTAATATATTTTCATTTTTAATCAAATTCAGTAATATTTCATGTTCGCTGTGTTTGTTTTTTATTTTTTTAATTTTATTTTCCTTAAAACTTTTTGTTCTTTAAAAACTTTTTTATTTACTTTTTTAAGTATGTTTATTTAATATAAATTTTTGTAAATAAAAAACTTTTTTATTTATTTTTAAGTTTTTTCTTTAAAACATTTTTGTTTTCAAAAAACTTTTTATTTATTTTTAATTTCATTTCTTTAAAACTTTTCTGTTTTTAAAAAACTTTTGTGTTATTTTTTAATTTTATTTTCTTTATAACTTTTTGTTTTTTTAAAAAACTTTAATTTCTCTTGCAATTCTTTAAACATTTCTGTTTGATACTAAACAATTTTTTACACGTCTTTCTATTTTGTTTTATTTACTGTGAAAAAATTTTGTTCTTGCTTTACTTATTGACTCTCTAAACGGCAAATCATGTGATCCAGTAAATCATTTCACCTTCCATCTCTTCCCCTACCCAGTAAATGTGAGACTTAACATTTCTAGCGCCCGAACGTAACTCTATCTCACTTATTTTCTCTTAATCTTATATCATGGATTGGATTCTTTTCAATTTATAGGAGGTTTTTGATTTTATACAAATTTTAACATTACAGTGTGTGATATGTCGTGTTGATCGAATGAATATATATGCTAACGTAAACAGAGTTGGTTTAAAATCAATTCAGAGAAAAGAACCGGATTACCCGCAGACCAATCGAACATTTATTTTCCTTGGAATGCAACAAAACCTAACATATCTTCTACGTTCTTATCCGAGTAAATCGGTGTATTAGCCAGTTACAAAGATCCCATACTTATTTACAGCTATTTAATGGTAACTGAAGGTCATGTCATACTGACAGTTTAGGAAGAAAAATTGATCAGAAATAAATTATTATTCTTACTTCAAATTTGCATAGCGCTAGTCCTCGTGGTTCTTATTTATGTATTTTTATTTAATTTTTAACGATTAATTTTCTGTTTAAAACTTTTTGGTTTTTAAACAACTTTTATTTATTTTCAATTTGAAACTTTCCTTTGTATCTCTTTGTTTTAAAAAACTTTTATTTTATTAATTTCATTTCTGTTTAAAACTTTTTGTGTAGTAGAGAATGCCTGATCTGTATTTAATTTATTTTCTTTATACTGATTCTGCAGGTTTTCAGATAATAACTAGTATATTTTTAAATTTTGAGTTTCATTGCGTGAAAAATTTAAATATAGATTCAGTTAAATTTTTTATCTTTTATGTATATTTCGGGAATCCTTATTATAATATTTAACATTTTTGTACATACAAAAAATTGTAAAGATCTAGGAATCCAGTAGATCCAGATTCCTTTACCCACTCCTTCCCCTCTTCTTCGCACATTACCTATTCTTTGAGGTTTTGAATCTATTGTTATACTCATAATGAAAGCTAATGTATTTCTATTTTGACTCAAGTCATATTCTAGAGTACATTTTATGGATAAACATAGCATAAAATGTTTCTATTTTATACTAACCCTCGAATATATGCTGACATAACAAAGTTTCAACTCAATTAATTAGTCTAAACTATAAACATATTACCTGAATGTATATAGTGATTCTAACGAGGAAAAGACAAGGTGTAACTTTATATAAGAAAACTAACCACTTTACGAGTGCAAAATACGCCATACTTAACAATATGGAAAGTAATGTATCTCTGCCTTTATAGACCGTACATCTATGCACTTACTTTGTTCAAATATGTCTCATAGTCACTGTGTATTTACTATAAGCATAGTAAGTTAACAGAATTTATCCATTTATCTTCGTTCTAACGTTATATCCATTATTGCCTAATGATATTTTATGCTGAACTAACAAAGTTTTCATATCATAAAGCTAAACATATATTTACCTGACTAAGAATTAATGTAGCCATCAGTCAAACTACAGCTCATCTTAAACTTACAATAACAGTTTATAGTGCCACGGTTTCCATAGTACTCAGATCCGTAGTTTGAAGTACCACCCACTCTCCGTTTTCTATGAAATCAATTTTTAAGGATAACTCATCTATTTCTGCAGATTCGCTTTCTTTATTCAAAAGCTCGTTCAAATGCATTGTTAGGTTATTCCTCGCTTTAGAAATTAATGTAAATTCAACGTCAAAGTTAGCTATTGAGTTCAATAACCTTATTTCCCCGTACATTGTGGATCTTATCTACACTCTGTTTCTTGTAGTTCATTTTAAGACCACTGTTGCAAGTGCAAATTTCGACCTTTCGACTAACTATTAAGTAAGCGTATTTTTGCGAATATTCAGATATGAACGTGGTACGAAGCTGAATGTTGGTTTCCTGTGTTTATCTTAGAGTTTAGATACATGTCGAGATAAATTGTTCAGGACTTCCTCCTAGCCTTTCTAAACATGGTATGCAATATCTATGATTTTCTTTCAGATGGTTCGTTCTTTCGAAAGCATAGAGCTATCTTTGATTCTTGTTTGTTTCCAGGGCTTCGACTATAACAAATTTTTATTAAAAACATTTTATGTTTTTGCTAATGTCTTTATGTTTTTATATGAATTCTAAAATTTTATTTTTTAATTTTATTTACTTTAAAAAATTCTTCATTTTTTTTGTTGTGTTTTTAAGACTTTATTTCCTTATCATTTTAGTTAAACTTTATTACTAGAGATAATTATTATTAATTTATTCTGTAAAATCTTTTTGGTTTTTATACTTTTTAATTATTTTATTCTTGTTATTTTTATAACGGTGAATAATTTGTGTTTTTACAGACGCCAAAAGCAGTGAACTCTATGTTCTTAGTTAATTACATACTATCCCACCCTACTCTCCTCATGCGTCTCTCTCTATTCCAGGTCCCAGTAAATTTATCGCTCGGTATTGATCTATTGAGTGCAGTCCAGTTCTGTTGTTAATGCGATTGTAGGCATGAACATATACAATAAATTAATCAAGTTCTTTATACATGTGAGTGACATTATTCTGAATATATGGGATGCCATTAGTGATTAAGTGGTTTCCCATTATTAATTAAAGTAACAAAGCATCGATCCTGGGTCCTATATGAATATTATTTAATTGTTACACAATAACCTAACAATTCGCTTAAATCATGATAAATCTGTTAACTCTTATTAAATTATGTTTCATACTTACAGGCTATATTTAGTCTAACGATGCGCATTTATCCCAAAAAACTGTGACCTATTGCATACTTTTGTAGCATTTCTAGTGATATGCAAATGCTAATGGGTGTCAGATTAACATGGTAATGTTTTTATTTATCATATAATACGGACATATTAATCGTGGGTAAATAAGTTATTTAGGGACTGATCAATCCGATGTGACTAACTGTAATATATAGTTTTCACATTAATGAAAGTCTTAACATTAGTCATATTCTGCTCTATAGATATTTCTACGCCATACATTACCTAACACCCTTTAAACTTTTTTTTCAAAGCATATCTCCTAACATATTAACGTTTACCCTTCATTCGTTGATTTCAATAAATCTTAGCTATTATAAAAATGTTTCATTAACTTGTCGATATCAACGATAACGAAATATCCCTCTAGAGGTTATTTTATTAGTTCACTATAAATGTCTAATAGCGTACATGAACTCAAAATTTAATATACCTTATACGGTTTTTATCTTCATTTTGGTCTAATCACACGAATATATGTTTACATTATGACAAAGTTCACACTTTAACACCAGTAAAGTAACTAACATTGTTTGCAAAACGTAACCTATTTATTAATTTACAGAGAATATTCTAATACAATATTAACCTCGATACAAAATTGAGCTAAAATACAGTAATGAGCCCAAAATGTAGGTAAAACAAAATTCAGCTTTGTCAGCAACATACTTTACGACTATTGTGCACTTGTTATTAGAAGTTTTGTTTACATTATCTTATAGTATTATTGGCAATACGGTGTTAACATAATTGCATCGAGTACCTATATTATCCCCTGCAATTGGTCGCAAACATAAGCAAACCTTTTAATTTATATACTAACAAAAAATATACAGAAGGTACTTATCCAACTATTACTATAAAAATAAGGTTTTTTTCGAAATAAATATCTTATGTAAGTGTAAGTTATGTTTACGAAGTTTAAGCAGTAAATCAGTAAATCAAGTGAGGTGTTACCTAACACCACCGTCCCCTTCCATTGTCCCTTCCCTACCCATCCGTCCTACTTTGGTTGATCTTTCGATTAATGATTAAAGGTACGGTTATCTAGTGTTATTTCGCGTTAAGACATAGTATTTAATATCGGTGTTTTATTTACTTATACCAACGAATAGTATGCACGTTTACATTGTTTTCACATTATATAAAGTAAATTGTATTCTACCTGATACTTAAGAATAGTATGGGCATACTCACTTTGACATAACCTAGCACAACCTTACGGTCTGCACTATTAACTACTAACATTAACATAAGTTCCATTACTACTTTAACTAACACTAGTTACCTTTATAGCACAGCGGCGTACAAACGTAACCTAGTTCCCCACCACTACTTTTTGAAGCTTATATCTCTAACATATCATTGTTATTCTTTTTACGTTAACATAGTAATATTTATTTACGTCGCATTTCGAGTATATTTCGGATAAACATAGCACAAAATCGATGAGTTCTTTTATTATATCTAATTCCAGTTCGAATATATGCTAATCATTACAATGTTTTTCACATTTTAATAATAATGAAACATAGCATCATTACTACGGGAAATAATGTACATATGTGACAATCTGTAACACATACTTGTATGCATGCTATGTTAACGGTTTATCATTTTAACAAAGTTGCCATTCTATTCGTTCTTGATTTACATTACACAGATGTATCTAGCATAGCGTTACATAGACGTATCGTATTTTTTACTACTTTTTTCGATTTTGCATATTCTTTACTTATTAACGTTATTTCTATCATTGACACATTCTAATACATTAACAAAAATGTTATCATTACATTGTCTACATTATCAAAACAGCCCAACGAATCATCTGGAATCATTAACAAGTTTTATTCCAATACATAACATAAAATAGTTCTTTTTGAATAAATATATCTAACAGTTAAATTGTCATAGTTTATTGTTTTAATTAGCAGTAAATCCAGTAAATACTGTATTCATACTATCCAAAATACTCCTCTCCACCCTCCACATGACCTTTTTGATCTATTTAATTTCTAGTTGATTCATCGGTCATTTATTTCGAAGTATCATTTTTCGATAACATTACTACAAAATAAGTTTTTTTATAATAATAATAATACCAACGAATATTGCTAACGTAATAAAGTTTACATTATTATTCAAGCTAATCATATACATATTGAACTGAAGAATATAATGTTAATTCCGACAAGTCTACACTACATTTATTTTTTACTCGTCACGTAATAAAACTAACTAACATTAACAAACTTCACCACTTAACACCAGTAAAGTACCTAACACTTGGTAGAAAAACGTAACCTATTCCTACTTTTTGTTTATCAAGCATATCTCTAACATTTTAATGTTAATTTTACATTTATACAGTAATATTTAACAAGGTTCGGCTTTCAAAATTTAGCATAACCTGTCTAATCATTCCCTACATGAGTTCAACGAATATAGATTGCAGACGTACCTGATTGTTTACAATCAACTTCCGTAATATTTTAACAGATAAGGTTCGCTTCATATACTTCTCGTTATAATATCATATAATGTTCCATCGAGTAGATTGCAGAGACAGAGCAAGTTTTTACCAACCTAAAAATAAAAATAACAAAATTTTTATCGGCGGTGATCTAACATCAAGGGAGTACTGTAGTTCTTTGAATGAGAGTTCACGGAGTACGCGCTATATGTTATCTTGATTTTAAAGCAGTTAAATTCATAAATCATATTAAATTTCTAATTACCTACTCATCCAGCAGTTCCTATTCCATCCTCATGTTTTGGCTCTATGATTAGAATTGTCTCATTTTGATCCATATTTCGAGTTATCATGTTTGGATATGACATATTACATAAATACATTATGTTTATATTAGTTACTTTGACCTATTGGAATATTATATTTGCTTTACGCCAATTGGTTCAAAGCTTTTCGGCATCATATACTGGTTCACTCTGTTTTTAACATATCTCTAACATATCACGTTATATATTTTTACATACCATCAGTAACATTTATACATGTTACCTGATATATACTCCTAATTTTTCATATTGGGGTCAAGGCAATATAATGCTTCAACTGTAATCAGTAGTGTTTCTATCATACATAGTAGCTACATATCATACCTAACTGATATTATGTGGATGCCTGAAGAAAAAAGAACATGCCGTAGTCGTATTGAATTATTATCCGCTATCATCCTGAAATTCCCTACTTATCGAAGGTAGAGTAGCTAACAGGTCATACACAATACTCGATATGTTTCCACTTTTTCCGCATATCAGCTTAACAGTATAAGAAGTAATTATTTTATATCATAATCCCTTAAAAAGTGACCATCTTAATTCAAGATACCTTTGCATCTTGACTATGAATATGACCACATCTTCCTCAAAGTGTCCATTCGTCTCGAAGTTATAACATTTCTTTTTGATTACTATGATATAAGTTTACGTAGATCATTAGCAAAATTCTCTGGCATAATCCTAAACATACTTTCAACAAAATCTTAACACTAGGTCTCACGGGTCTATACCAGCACCCAGTTGATACTCGCTATTCACCAACTTAGTTATTTATCTTACAAATACTCATCATTTCTCTAACAATTCAATGTTAATTTCACACGAGTCATAGTAGATTATTTGTTTATCATTTATAAATTTCGGTTCCTAACTTAACGAATAACAGATTTCATTACAAGAGTTCTAAAGACTTGCACATCAGTCGTTCCAGTCAGGAGAACCCGTGCAATGGATGAGCCCCTTGGGAAAAGTGGTGTTGAATACCTTGAGAGGGGGATCACCCCGAAGGGGTGTAAGCCGGGCATTACTTCCTACAAATGTTACTTGTGTCCGCTTGTATAGATTAAGCGTTAAATACTGTTAGAGATTATGCTTGAAATAAGTTTAAGGTGTTGTTAGGTTTGTGTCATACGAATACATTATTCTTAGTTCAGATGATGCTAACATGTTAGTCTTTATTATGTGAAAAACTTTTCTTACGTTAGTCCTATATCTTTCGGTTTTTTTGATCAGCCTATAATATTTATACAAGGTTATGATGTGTTTTTGTTAAATATTTACCTGTAATCTGAAATTATGCATTCTATGTTTTAGATGGTAATGCTTGACAAAGTTATGCATAAGGTTACGTTTTTTGTATGCATTGTTTTAGTTATTTACTGTTGTTAAGTATGGAACTTTGTTAATGTTACACAGTTTTATTCATGTTTTACAGGTATTTTGTAGGTATTATTGTTGGTATTCATTTATATTCTTAGACCAGTATGAATGTCTATTGTTAGTTTTATTAATGGAAAACTTTGTTATGGCATAAATATTTCGTTGATTTCAGTTTATAGTGAATTGTTTTTACTGTTATTTTTATCCGAATGATACACGAGGTGTGCCTTGATATTATGACTCGATCGTATTTCTGATAGAATCATTGTGGCAAGGTAGAGTTGCTGTTGGAGTGTAGTTGGAGTTGTTGCTGGGCTTGGATTGCTGGAGTTGTTGCTTTTGGTCTGTAGAAATCAAATTTTCTTTACGTTATAATTAAAATAAATTAATATTAATATTTTTAGTAAATCAAAGTTTTTATAGTTGTAATAATAATTTAAAAATTAAATATTTTAAGTAAAACCAAAAAGTTTTAACAATCAGAGGTTAAATATTGTAAAGTCTCAAAAAAATGAGAGGGGGTGCGTTTCACGGCAAATATCATTGAAGAATATTGAAAAATAAAGTTTTTTTATAATAATTTAAATAATAAAGATCATTATGTAGACATAAATATGTTTTCTAATAAATGTTATAGTTCCGATCTTGTGACAACAGAATTCAATGTATCAGCTTACTGTTTCGAAGAAACGAAACCAAACAAGCATCATAGGTATTGCTAATGTTTGGAAAGGTAGGTGAGTTTGAACAATTTCTCGACATGTATCTGATAACTCTAGTGAACAGGAACTACATCAGCTTCGTACACGTTCGTTCTGTATGCAATGTTATTTACTTTAGTGTTGTTAAGTTGATGGAACTTTGTTTATTGTTAGCCATTCATTCGATCATAAGGTATGTCGTTTTTTGTCATTGTGCGTTTATATTCTTAGTTCAGGATATGATATGTTAGCTCTATTGATGTGAAAACTTTGTTACGTTAGCATATATTCTGTGACCCATATGAAAATTAGGATAAGTTATGGTAAACTTATTGTTAAATGTTCCTATGTTAATGTAAAATCCAGCGTTGTTAGAGATATGTTTGAAAAAAAGTGTGATTAGGTTACGTGTTATGTATGGCAATGTTAGTTACTTTACTGTTGTTTAAGTATGAACGCTTTGTTAATGTTAACTGTTTATTTGTGTTTAGGATGAGTTAGGTTTGACTGTTGTACATTTATTCTTAGTTCAGGTATATGTTAGCTTTATTGATATGAAAACTTTTGTTACGTTAGCTATATTCGTGGTCAGTATGATTAGGTTTAGGTATGATAAATTTTTGTTTGTTTTTAAAATTTTGTTTTTTTCATGTTTTTAAAATTTGTAAAAAAAAATAAAAAACAGTGATATGTTAGCGATATGTTTGAAAAAAAGTGTGAAATAGGGTACGGTCTGTAAGCTGGGTCAGTTACTTTCCTATTTGTTAAGTGTGGAATTTTGTTAATGGTAACTGTTTTTCGTGTTTCAGGTATGTTAGGTTTGATGTTATACATTGATTCTTACATCAGGTTATGTTTTTTGGCTTTATTGATTGTGAAAACTCTGTGCTGTCAGCAATATATTCGAGGGTTAGTATAAAAAAGACTGATTTTTTATGCTATGTTTATCCAAAATGATCTCGAAATATGACTTGAGTCAATAGATCATTAGCTCATTAGATCAATAGATATACCTCAATAGATCAAGGTTGTGCGGAGAGAGAGGGAGGGAGGGGGGTTTGATTTACTGATTCACTGATTACAGCTTTGTGTATGTAAAAATGTTAAATTTTTTACGTTATAAACATAAAAGAGTAAATTTTTAGTAAAAACGAAAAGTTTTAAAGAAATAAAATTAAAAATAAATAAGTTTTTTTAAAAAACAACAAGTTTTAAAGAAATAAATTAAAATAAATAAGTATTTAAAAAAAAAGTTTACAAGAATGAAATTTAAAATAAATAAAATTTTTTAAAACAAAAGTTTTTAAAGAAATGAAATAAATAATAAAAGTTTTTTAAAAACGAAAAGTGTTGTAAAGAAAAATAAAATAATAAAATAAATAAACAAACACATCGCTATACTGATCTGTTAAAGAAATATTTACTCATCAGCTTCGTACCTATTCTTTCTGTATGCGTTTGTTCAGTTAGCTTATATCTGCTGTTCGGAAGCGTCATGGATCATTTGCTTATTGCTACTGAATCGATTATTTACTTACTGACCGTCCCAGTGTAAGTGTGTTGTTCACGGGTTTTTGGTCATTGTACATGTATGAGCTATACAGTTCAGAGGTTAGATCGCGTAGTGTTTGCTTTCTTGATGTGAAAAGAACGTTTCTGTTTACGATTAGTCATATATTCGCATATGTGAGTCAGTATGAGCGCAATTGAGACAAATGTCTTGGGAATTAAAATTCTATGTTTAAAGTCATTCTATTGTTAGATGTAGAAAAAAAATCCATGATCTGTTAGTGTAAAAAACGTGGTGAGTGGGTTTGCGCCGGATTCGCTGGCGAGAATGTTAGGTTAGCGCTTTACATTTCTTGGGTGAGGAGGGAGAGTGAAGGGGGTGGCTAGATTTTTTCATGACTAGATCAGCTGTGTATTTGGGCGGCGTTGTTGATTCGGTGTTGTAAAAGAAGCGGCAAGTTTTGGTACGTTTATTACCAACACTGTATCGGAGGCTGGGTAAACTTTTTGAGTCATAAATAACAGAAAAAGTATTTGTTAAGAAATTGTGAATTAAAATTAAAGTTTTTTTAAAAAAAACAAAACGGTTTGAATAGAAATACTAAAATCTAACCAGAAAATAAACCAAAAGTTTTAAAAACAAGAAACGTTTTAAAGAAACTGAAAACATTAGAAAATAAATAGAGATACGAATTGTTGCTTGAAAACAAAAAGTTTTAAAAGAAAAAAATTATAAAAATGAGTATAAATGTGCATAAGTTTTGCTTAAAAAACAAAGCGATTTGTAAAAGAATAAAACTTAAAAATATTATGGAATAGATTTTTAAAAACGCAATATAAGTTGTTAAGGAAATGAAAATTTTCATAAGGAAGCTAATAAACAAAACACACTGGCGCCATATACCTCTGATGGTGTTTTAAATGATATTTACGTGCTCATCAGCTTCGTACCTGGTCGTTTGTAGACGTTGGCGTGTGGTGTGTTGTAGTTACTGGTTACTGCTAGTTTGAATATGGAAACTTTGGTAATGTCAATGTTGAGCCAGTTTTTCTTCTCCTGCTATAGGAGGCTTAGATGTGCAGTGGTTGTCTTCGTGTCGTATTGTTCTAGCTTTTCTTTGGTTGCAGAGCTATAGATAGGTGACTTACTATGGGCCCTTTGTGATCGTATAGGGTGTACAGGAACAAACCGGTATGAGTATAAAGTCGGTGATTGTGGCGACGTATCATATCTCGTCTTGATGTCACGCTTATCTGATCATCGCTCCTGAATGGCTAGGTGATGGCATAATAGCTGTTTGACATGTGTGGTGGTCGTTATTCTCATCGCTGGCGTGTAAACGAAGGTTATGCACTTGCAGGTGATTTGTCATTTAGAGCGATAGTGGTATTGTCGTAAAACGCACGATGTAGAATAGGTGTCAGCGGTTTTTGTTATGGCGAGAGCTAGTATACGTTGTTGTTGACGCATTCACGATTTGGATGCCGTAGATGGGTTTTCGATTCATGATGTTGACTTAAGAGTTGCGGAAGCTTCTGTTACTGGCTTCTCAGAACCGCGATGTTCTAGTGTCACTCGAGCATTAAGGCTAATGTTAGATGGTTTGTCGTCCAGTTGTAAGAGTTTATACTCTCTGTAGCGTCGTCAGGCGTATGGATATTGCGTTAGACTTTGACTCTGTTGATTGGGTTCGAGACATGCTTCTTTGTGCCGCGGCCCTTGCTCGTAGCAGAATTGTCGTCGTGATCGGGTCAAGCCTGTATGCAATAGGCTGTAGGGATATTGGGTGATGGCGGGCTCGAAGATGGGGCCCGTTTGAGTTAAATGGTTAGCATTGATATGTTTAGGTTTTGGGATGAGGATGTAGCCGCCTCGGTGTTGCGGTTTGGGGCGATACAATATATATACAAGAACTATCGTTTATTAGAGGTATATCGTTTGCGACAAAGGTCCTCGGTCGAATTAAGTCGTTACGAGTCGTATTATGGTTGGCAATTGTGTGTAGTTTAGCTTCGTGCTTCACGCCGAGTGTTTTTGTTAGTTACCTGCGTCTGTAGACTCGTAATGCGTCTGTAGATTTCCGAGTGTGTTTGTTATGTAGGAGGTTCGTGATTCACTAAGGTTGTAAAGGTGCTGTTCGTGATCTGTTGCGGCGTACATTGTTGATAACGTTCTATCTCAGGGGTGTGTTGCCTGGGAGCTGGCTTATGAAGTATTGGTGGGAAGTAGCTTTATTCTGAGTGGCTGAGAAGTCTTGTTGACGCTTCAAGGCGTAATTGTGTTGGTGCGCGTTACCGAGGGTCGTCATGACGTGCTTACTCGGATTAAGGCAGTAATGGTTGTGAAGCGATTGATGCAAACGCATGCTGTTTGTTGCTTGATCATGAAGTGTGTATTTGGTTTATAAGTAGTGGTGCAAATCATTAAGTGATGTAGTGGTATCGGAAAGCAAGGTGGTTATGGAGTAGGGTGATGACCGCGTATCGCTGTATCGAGTTGCACCTCGTGCTAGCGGTGTACTTTCGCGTTGTTAGTAAAGGTGGAGACCGTTGTGTAATTGTGTTGTGCACTAGCTTTTTGTCGTGCATAAGGTCTGTTTAATGGCCGCTTTCTTGTCATTGCTATAGATTAATTTCAGTGGAGGTTGGCGCTAGTTGGATGCAGTGCTTATCGTGCGACTTGGCTTTATGTGGGCGATGAGTGAGACATACACTGGGTTCGGTCTACGTTAGCATCATCAATGCGTGACGTAGTTTCCGATGTGGATCAGCATATATCGATTGTAGCGATGCGCGCTATGAGAGGTTGATGCATATAAAGGCTCTTTTCCTTGCGTTCAGCTAGGTGGTTTGCTGATCCCTAGCCGTTGTGCGGATGTACAAGTCGTGAAATAAGTGAAGTCGTGATCTGTTAGAAAAAGTGTAAGTGAGAAATTACGCTTTCTTGCGCTCAATGTGTCGTAATTCTGCTTAGCTGTTGTTGAAGTGATGCGACTCTTTGCTATGTTACAACTGCGTTTATTCGTGCATTAAGGTATGTTAGTTCTTGTCGCGTGTCAGTACTATTCATCATAGTTCAGGTGATGGTATGTTTGTTATATTGATGTGGAAAGATTTGTTACCGATAAGCTATATTAGTGACCGGTATAAAATACAGACTTTTGTTTAACCATAAATATGAAAATGGTAAAATTTTACGTATGAAAAAAAACTGCTTTAAAGCAGTGAGTAAAGGACCAGAAATAATGAAAGTTTTGTGTGTTATGTAATAAGTAAATGTATGACATGACTTCAAAATGAGAGTTATAGGAGGGGGCACTGTGGGGGAAGAACCCCAGGGATGGAGAAGAGGAGGGTGTAGGACGGCTTAGAGGCTCAGAGAGGCTCAGGGAGGCTCTGGAGGCTGTTTGATTTATATAAAAAGGTAACTTTTTTCTAAAGTTAATCGAACTCTTAAATGGCCAACTATATACATCTTTTTCTTCTATCTTTATTAATTATTTTTAACATTTTTTTTTAAAACACATTCTAAAACTATAACAAATTTGATGATTGAAAATAAAGTTTTTTTTTTTTCTTTTTTTTCTTTTTTTTTTCATTTCTCGAATCGATATTACTGTTGTCAGTTGTATCTTTTTTTTGTTTTTTTATATTTTATTTTATTTTTTATTTATTTATTTTATTTCTATTTAATTTTATTTATTTATTATTTACGACTAACAACCCTCATATTCAAGTTCTACGTCCTTATAAAACATTATTTTTGATCCTAATAGGGCTCGGACGATTATAGTTATAATTGCGGCCGCCAGCGGGAGCCCATCACCGGTGCCGACTGTCCAAATCCTCCCTCCTATGAGTAGACTCTTCTTCCATCTTTCTTCTTTATTATCCCTACTTCCTTAATTCCTTTCTTCCTTCGTCCTCTGTTTTTGCACTCTGTGCTTTTTTTTCGGTGGGGCGCTATGTGGGGGCCTTAGACACGCCTATAATGGCTTAATAACCATCATAATTCGAGCTCTACGACCTCGATAACTTCATATAACATACCAATATTGTTTGTTTATACGAATGTTTTATTACTCGGCAGCCGCAGCGGCTCAGCACGCGGTGCGGAACGCAACTCTAGATTCAATACAACTCTTTCTAGATTACACTTGATCTCTCCGCAAATTTCAGCTTATACGACAATGTTAATTTTTTTTTAAGGGTTGGGGTCTCCTTACGGGGAGACCCCAAGGGATTGTGTAACAACTCGTCTACGACTAGGGTACCTCACTATCTAAACACCCCTACAAATTTTAGCACGATGCGATAAGTTCTCCCCATGTAAATATATATATCGGACTCAGAACCTGGATTGCGCAAGGCACGCGTGCGGAATGCCGAGGCTGGAAATGCCGTTAAAAAGAAGCGTAGTTCTTACAGGACATCGGGTTTTTCGACTGAAGATTTCGATTCCCTTTCAGGAATCGAATCTTCGACGTTAACTAATGAATAGTAATGATAAAATGCTTGGTATGTGTAATGATGTATGCGCACGCGCGAGCGCGCGCGTGCTCACGCGCTGACAGACAGACCTTCGGTCTCTCTGTCTGTAAGGTGGTCGATCTTGTCCCGGTAGGCCTAATCTTCGCTCACTCAGAAGCCGCAACAAGGGCGTAAGCGCAATAATTCTTGCGTCGACCCATCGGGGGGAGTACCCCCTATTATACATCCTACCGGACTTGGATTTCGGTCTGTTTCGAGCTTCACTCTATACAATAGTATAATATTGCCAGTTGTGGAAGGCAATAGCTCTATTCCCTTCATATCGAAAGGGTGAGCAACTAACGAGACTGGCCCAGTAAACTACTAGTTAGTTGTTTACGGAGATTGCTACTGTGCTAACAGATTTGAATAAGTTATCAACTTCTGCTATGTTTAGCATTTATTCTGTCCCGCATGTTAAATTAGGTTAAGCCATGACTAATTCTTTAATTTTAGGCTTTGTTAAATATTACTATGGGCTTATATATATATATATGATAGTATATATATAATATTATACTATATTATATATATATATATCTATAACTATAAGTATATATTATATTATTATATATATATATATATATATTACTATATAATTATTATTGATATAGTATATTACTATTATACTTTGATATATTAATGAATTATTAATATATATATATATAATACGTAGTACTGTTATTATATATCATAGGCATGAGTTCACGTAGTAAGTTAGAGTATAATTATAGATATAGAGTTCCAATGAAAAGGTCGCAGTCTGTAAGTCGGGCTGTACTGAAGTATATAGTGTAATATATAAGGTAGTATATAGCTTATAGGTATTAATATATATACAACTAGCGTATAATATAGCAGCGGTATATACTATATATCTATATATATATGATTTTATGTATGTATATGAGTATATATTACTATATTATAGTCGTACGTATTATCCTTGCGACTGCAATCGTTACGCTTTGTATCAGTAGTTATCCTTTAGCTTTGGCTCGTCCGTCGATGTATATGTACTCAGGTATCTAATCGTAGCTTATACAAGCTATATATATATATAATGTATTAAGACGAGTAAGGGATGTGAAGATATTAGTATGATGATAAATTTATACTAGATTGATTCAGTAATCTATTGGTCGGATCATGTAAGCAGAGCCGAGGTAACGTCGTACCGATTGCATAGCTGTATATTAATGCTTATATATTCTGTAACTTAATATATGATCGCTAATATAGTATCTTATACTTAATTATAGTGTTAGCTAAGCTATCACTTAGACCTATAATCGGTAAGTCGTAGTACACGAAAAGACAGCTGATTAGTGCATTAGGTTGTTGTTTGGTTGTGGATTGAAATGACGACTCTTTGAGGATGACTTACCATGTTGATCATAGCGGAAACTTTGCTGATGTCATAGCCAATTTTAATGTCATAAACTGTTAAGGTTGTCATGGTTTGCTTAGCTGAAGGAACATTCAAGTTCATTAGTTTCATGCTTAAATTATTAACTTGAATTGCGTTAAGTTGTAAACCGTTCTTAGTTCATGTAATATTAACTTGATTGGTAAGTTTAAACTTTTTATTTTGTTGATAATAAAAGAATAAAAGATTTAGTTAAAACATAAAATGCTAATAGATTTTACGTCATATTCATGCAAAGAACTTATTTTTATGTTGTATTAATAACAATATTTGTGTATGTGACTAATTATATTTTCGTCAAAGATTTTATTTGGTAATGTAAAGTAATATTAAAGATTGCTATATGGACAGTGGCTAGAAAGTTAAAAACTTTGATATGTTATCAATTACTCGTAGTTATCAATTATTCGTAGATTACTTACCAATGGTAAGTAATCTAATGATTGGTTCATTATTAGTACGATCAGGTTTTGTTAAAAATATTAATATGACAATGTTAATAACTTTGATATGCTATAGATATAATTGGTATTGGATTAGGTTGGGTTAGGCACGGGGGCGTAGCCGGGAGTACGCTGGGGGGCTGCACCCGAAATTATATTAGAGGCAGTGCAAATTTTTTCGGCAAAAAATATATATATATAATATATATATATATATATATATATATATATATAACTTAACTTAACAATAACCAATAATATATATATATATATATACTGCTGCTATATATATATATATATCATATATATATATATATATATATATATAGACATAATATATAGAAGCTCTTATTCGGAAAAATGAAAGCATAGAACAAACAACTAGCCAAAATAAAGAGAAAAATGTGAAAAAATTTGAAAAAAACCAATAATTGAAGCTATACGTTTATGTGGCCAGCAAAGTTCTTGCATTAAGGTGCTCAGTGACTTTGGACGTATTGAATTATCAACTCAGCTGAAAATGACGGAAATTTTTAGAAGCTGGCTAGCAGTTTTCAGACGATGGAGGTGACCGGGTTTTCTGAAGAACCGCACTACCTCGTCCAAGAATTCGAATGCATACAGAGGTTGATGACCCTGAGAATGAAATGCTAGTCATTTAGTCTAAACATACCAGTGGTTCTCAGGCTTTATTCGCAATGTACCCCTTCCAGTTCAGCATCATAAACCATACCCCATCAAACAAAATCCTATTGCACTCAAAACATAGTACTTTCATCCACCAGGAATTTAATTGTACCAGCCACCCTTCCCTACTATTCACAGCTTTCCTACTACACTCTGCACATCCGTTTCTTTTCATCCAACATATAGAATAAATATCTAAACTTAGAAACTTGTTCCAACTGCTCACTATCCAACATGAATTTACACTAAAAAAACTCTCCTCACTCACTACCGTCATTTTACTCTTATCCACATTTACTTTCAAGCCCCTCCTTTTACACACTCTGTCAAGTTCCTCTACCAAATACCATTCCTCTCAAACTTTCTTCATATCGACTAAATCAAAATCATAACAGCGTATAATAAGCAGGGCACCTTCACTCTTCATTCTCTATCTCAGCGGTCTCCAAACTTTTTTTGATCATGTACCTAAGACAGAAAAATAATTCTAGGTTGTACTTGAATACCAACAACTATATATATATATATATATATATATATATATATATATATATATATATATATATATATATATATATATATATGCTGCTGTGTTAATTAATTCTGTGCTATCTTCTTCTTATCGCTAACTATATATAATATATATATATATATATGGCCAAACTAAAGAAGTTAACCGCATCATATCTCGAAAACTAAGATAGGTACAAGAAAACTGATGATAACATATATGGAATCAGCGTATGAAATTTGTATGGAAAATGAAAAAAAATTTACTTTTTTTTTTTTTTTTTTATATCTCCCAAAACTACGATAGGTACAAGAAAACTAATAACATATATGGAATCAGCGCAAAATTTTTTTTAGGGCTCGAGCCGACGGTGGGACAACCCCGTCGTCCCCCGGTACCACGTAGGGAGGTGGAGAGGCCGCGACACCCCAAATACCAAGAGCGGGGGTTCCGGAGACCCTCCGAAATAGTCCTACCCCGTCGTCACCCAGCAGGAGGCCGAGACCCCGACTCTTTGCATATTTGAGGCCTTGGAGAATTCTTTAGTTAAAAAAATAATAATCTTTTTTTATATAAATTTCATACGCTGATTCTAAATATGTTATTAGTTTTCTTGTACCTATCGTAGTTTGGAGATATAAAAAAATTAAAAAAATAATTTTTTTTCATTTTTTCCCTTATTTATTTCACTGCGCTGATTCAATATATGTTATCAGTTTCTTGTACCTATCTTAGTTTTCCAGATATCATGGTGGTTTTAAACTGGTTTTCACCTATATATATATATATATATATATATATATATATATATATAACTAACTCTTCTTATATATATATATACCTTATATATATATGCTGCCTGCTGCCTAACTATAACTGCCTAACTTCTTTACTATATATATAACCTCACTTGAACAAAATTTAATGCATCAACTGTAAATATAATGTAAACTCTTTCATTTTGGAAATGTAGAGCTAGGGTTTGGTTTTTATTTGGGTCATACCAAGCTTCGAATCTTGCCACCGTATCCCATTACACTGTGTGGCGGAACTAAATGACATAATAAAGACAACCAAGCAAATTACGAACACACGAATCGAAAGTACGTTCACAGGAGAACAAGATGGCAAGACGCCAACCAACTAACGAAACAAACCTATGCTGTAAGTCGTAGCTTGAAAAAGACTGTCACAATAGAAAAACATCGTCAGAGAAGAGGAACGATGCTATAGGAGTTATCACACTGTGGGAAGCAGGCCATTCTCAGAGACAGGTGGCTCAGCAACTCGGGGTAAACCAATCGATGGTCAGTCGAATCTTTCGTCAGTTCCAGGGAGACTGGCAGCAACCACAGTCGACATGGTCAGGGTCACCCGAGGGCGACGTCAGAGAGAGATGACAGATTCCTCCGTCTGGCAGTTCTTCGTGATCGTTTCCAAACAAGCGTACAGCTGCAACACAGGCTCCGTGAGGTCGAGTCAGACATGTGCCCATTTCCGTGCATACAGTGAGAAAACGACCCAGAATAATGACGTGTGATTTGCATCATGCAGGTCTGCCGTAAGCCTCTCGATCGAGGAGCATCGGGTTGCGATTTCATTTTCTGGCGGCGTATGTAGTTTCAGGAATCCCATGATGTGAAGAGTAAAAATCTTCTGTGACTCATTCATTCCATAAATCCCAGGCCTTTGAGTACTCAGACGTCGGCGAATTTGGAGACGTTCAGGTGAGCAATTTTCTGCCTGCAATATCTCCCCCAAGGATTCCTTTTGGAAGGACTCCTTTTGGAGGTGATGGTGTGGGCAGGCATTTGTTTCGGTTCTCGCACGGCATTGCATATCGTGAGAAGAAGGAACGCTAATGGCTGAAGCGTATGCGAAAGACATCCTCAAAGAGTATATAGTTGCCCTTCGCGCCCTTCATTGGCGTCTATTTTTTTTGTTACTCCATGACAACTGCACGGCTTGTCTGTGAATTCATTGGCTTGTTTGCTTGCATGCCCAAGGATCAGACTCCTGTTGCATTTCTGCGAAGGGGCTTTGGACATGAATCCCATTAGGGCGTGTTTGGGATTTTGTTGGGTATGCGTGTTCAGTCCCATGAGGCTGCGCCATTCACTCAAGAAGAGCTTGCAGCACTTTTTGACAACATCCACGCAGGAGACCATCTCAAAGATCATTTCATCAATGCCAGATCGCTTGGAGGAAGTTGAAGGGCCAGAGGGGGTAAACACATTATTAGACACCTTTATGCTACATTTCACATTGTAATTTGTAGAATATTGTTGCTGTTTAATAAAATCATCATATCATATTTTTTTTTTCTTATTATGCCATTTAATTCCCCTACACACTACAAATAAATTTTTGTTGAAGTACATTTATAACCTGACAGCTTGCTCAGGGTTAGGTATGAATTAAATAAGCAAGGCTAGCCCTACATTCCCATTAGCATATGAAAGAGTTTAAATTATATTTACCGGTGAAATTTGCCCTCAGTTTATATATATATATATATATATATATACTCACTACATATATATCTCTCCTCATATGCTCTTTCATATATATATACTTATATATATATATATACTATATATATATATATATATATATATATATATCGCACTCACTTGATACAAGATCATACACTCGCAAGTGATCGTGAGGCTACTTCTTTGGCGTACCCCCAAGTATCACTCTGCGTACCCCCAGGGGTACGCGTACCCCACTTTGGAGACCACTGCTCTATCTGTCTAACACCCTTATCTACCAGCCCCCTACCTCTAATTCTTTCATAACCACATCCATATAAAAATTAAATAGCCAAGGGGACATAACATATAACTTCCTCACTCCAATGTCAATATTAAACCATTCACTTTCTACTCCACTATCGATATACATAATTGTCCTTTCATTCAGAAACCTACCACCAACGCCATATATCACTAGCACCTGCCACAAAACTCTCCTATTAATTCTGCCATACGCCTGTTGCAATCCATAAAACCTAAATGCAATTTATTCTTCTTCTCTTTCACTTTCTCAATTTTTGTTTCAATGGGAAGATTTGATCTACACAACTTCTACCACTTCTAAATGCAACTTGTTCTTCCCCAGACAGTCCCTCAGTCACTCAACGCACTCTTTCAACTAAAATACAAGCATTATTTTCCCTACAACTCCCTATATTAAGTTCATTCGCATGAAGATTTAAACTCACGTTCATTCTTTTCAGTTTCGTTCTCTAAAAACCAAGGGATGTCTCTCTTCACAACCTTAATAATTTAAAAAGATTTCCTTTTGTTAATATAACAAGGTTTTTTTAACCTATTCACCACCTGATGCAAAGAATCTATAAACACACCTCCCCTCTAGTAATTCCATAGACTCACTAACCTCCTTTTTTTCATTCTCATTCATACTATCTACCACTAAGCCTAGCTACTTTTCTTCTATCACGTTCTTTTGACATCCTGTATCTAAAATAGCTCTTATATCCTCACAATCTTTGTTCCTTTCCTCTTCTTTTAAAGCTTCCTCATAGAAAACTTGAGGTTCTACTTGTCTAGACCAACCTCTTCCTCTAACTATACTATGTATTACTCCAATAGCTTTTTCATCCATTCTCCTACCACCCACTACCCTGTACTATTTGCAACCTCCTCATATGCCCTATTTGAACATCTTGCAGCAAAATGACACTCTGATCTACGTACAATACGTATCTCATCACATGCCCATATTTATTCTTCGGATTTGTTGTTACACTCTCTCCTTCATAAGCTTTCCTTTTATCCTCTATCTTTCCATCTTTTGTCCACCAACCTTTGGTTTCCTTTGTCTTATCTATCTTTCCACCTAAACCCTGCACACACATTTATAAGTCCATCTTTAAAATTCAGAAATACCCAAGTATCCTTGCCACAATATGCCACAATCATTTTCCTCTGATTCATCTCTGTATTTGCTCCTTTTAGCAGATGTACACATGGCATATTTTCCCCTAAATCTACCCTACCAGCCTTCTTCCATATATCTTCTGTTATTTCATAGCTACTCACTACTACTTCATACTCTCACTTACATTTCTTTAAATATAGAAGTACTCCAAAATTCTGTCATATCTATCTTTCTGCTTTTCCTTCCCATCCTTTTATCCAATTCAGTTATAATCTCTTTTACACCTCCATCTTTACCCAATTCCTCTAGGTCAATATTATACACATAACCAAATCTTTTTCACCTAGACTCAGTAAAACCTAACCTACGGGACAGTAATAATCTTTGTCATCTAACTTCAACCACCATTGTACTCTTTTCTTCCACACCACATAGTCATCATATTCGCCTGTCATTCCTATCATCACTGAAACTTGCACATAACCTTCTCCCTCTCGAATCAATCTTCCCCCTACTCTTGTCCTCATTAATATTAGAGGATTGGCCTTTATTCATACTCAGCTACTCACAAACTTTCTAAACTACCTGCCTAATTTAATTAGGCTATAATACCATTTGAAAACAGAGAGCTAACTCTTCTAATTAATTTAGCTTCAGAACAGAGAAACAATTTAATTATGTTACTTACTGCTATTGATACATTAAAAATATTTAATGGTTTTTCTTCTTTACAGTTTAGATCAAATACAAAAATTAAATATACATATAATTTGTATGATAATAACTAAATAAATAATGTAGATTGAAGTTAAGATAACACTGCCTAATTGTGCACAATCCTGCATTAGTTAACCCAACCGAATCATCCCCAAACTTGAATAAATAAAAAAATATTACTCTACCTTTAAGATGCATTTGTACCTAGATCTGGTCCAAGTGGCTTTATAACTATTCACTTCTTACTAAAGCATCAGGAGACAACCCCACCTTTCAGCCAGCAATAGTTTCCTTTGTTTGCCAAATCTATGTATATTAGTTTATATGTTTACATAGAAAATAAAATACATTTCACTTAAAAAACATATTGTTTACAATTCAAATAAAAAACTAAAAAAAACAAATTAAACGACTAAAGAGATAAACAACATTGAGGATGACGTTTAACGTTTCTAAAATAGATTGGAAAAAAGGGAAACATAAGACACAGTCAGTTTACTTATATATATATATATAACCAACTAATAATAATAATAATATATATGTAACATATATATATAATAATATATATATATCTATATATATAGCATATATATATATATATGTTAACTGCTATATATAACAATAATATATTATATAACCTTGTAATATATATATAATATATAATAATAATAATAACCAATAATATATATATATATATATATATAATAACCTTGCTATATCTGCTATAATATCTGCCATAACTATATATATCATTGCTGTAACTCCAGCAACAATATATGTATGTATATGTAATAGCTGTCAACTGTATAATATATATATATATAATAATAATAATAATATATAATAATAATATATATATATGTATATATATATATAATATATATTTGCTTAATATATAATATATATACTATAATATATATATATAACATAATAAAAATACAAATATATATATATATATATTCAACTGTATAATATATGTATATAATATATATGTATAGCTGAACACGTATAATATATGTAATAATAATAGCAATATCTATATAATAACTATATCTTTCATAACCTATGTAATAATAATATACTAACAATAATATGTAATATGTAATATATATATATATATCGTGTTTGATAATTGCTAATAATATATGTATAATATACCTAATATATATATATAATAACCATAACATACTAACCATCATATTATAACCAATAACATATATAAGATTTAGCATATATAAATAATATATATATATGCTATATATATATATATATATATATATATACAACTACTAGTAATATATGCTCTTCTTTCTCTTTCTGCCCAACAGCCCAGTATATGCCCTATGCTGCGCCCAACCCAGCACCCAACATATATATATATATCCAGCATATATTCTTTAATATATGTATCATACTATATGTACATAGCCAGTAACATATATATATATCTTATATATATATATATATATATATAATATATTTGTTGTTTATTTGTTTATAATATATGTATGTATGTATATGTATATACACTATATATATATATATATAGTAATAATATTACATAATAATATACAACTGAAGCCTCTTATTAATAATAAATATATATATAATATATAATATATATAATATAATTTATGTATATATGTAATAATATATATATCATAATATAATATATAACTTATATATATAACTCTTTATATAATAATAATAATAATAATAATAATATGTGTATATTAATAATATGTATATGTATGTAAAATTACCAGCTTGTATATAATAATATATATAATACGTATATGTATAATATGTAACTAATATATATATGTAATATATATCATATACTGTAATAACAATAATATATATCTTTCATATATATTTATTTGTTGTATTTGTTTGTTTAATAATAATAGCATAATATATACATATATGTATAATATATAATAATATATATATATGTAATAATAATATACATAATATAATATATATATATATATAATATATATATATTCATATTTAATAATATCAATATATATGTAATAATAATATATATATATAATATATAATAATAGCAATAGCTAGCAATACAATAACTAATATAACACTTATAATAATACAATAACATATATATAACCAGCCAGCAACTATATGTATATATATATGTTGTTGTAATATATATAACAATATATATATCAACAACAATATATACAAAAATCTTTCTTTTTCCATAATATAACTATATATATATAATAATAACTCTTTATATATATATATATATATATATATTGTTATTTGTTGTTTATGTATATATAACTATGCACAACAACATACCATCACTTTCAGCCTTTCACTTCTTTATCACTCATAATATACCAATAATATATAATATATATATATATATGTTTGCTGTATATATATATGGCAATATCTCCTTTATATAGCAACATATAGCATATACTATAGCAACACTATATACATTCTCTGCACCTTAATAATAGCCAATAACAATAATATATATAATAATAACATATATATATATATGTTATAATATATATCTACTCTAATATATGTATATGTACTCAACAACTATATATATATATGTAACTTAACCTTAACCTTGTATAGTATCAACAATAACATATATATATATGTTTATATCTGTAATAACAGCATAATAGTACCATATTTATCCATATATAATTTAGCCATATATATAATATATATATGTTTATATATATATTTATATGGCATATGTTATATATATATATGTTTACCTATATATATATATAACATATTAGACTTAATAATAACTAACAATAATAATAATATATATATATATCTAACTACTCATATATGTAATATATAATATATATATGTTTGCTATAATAACATATGTATATATTATAATATATGTATCCTTAATATATATCATTTATATAACCATATGTAACTGTATCTTTCTAATATATGCCTTTATGTATAACATAATATATATATAACCAACCAGCAGCATAGACGACGGTCGAATCATATAATAATATATATATACATTTATGTAATAGTTTTATAATTTCCTTAATATATATTTATATAAATAATATATATATATTATATATATATTTATATATGTTATATATATATATGTTGTAATAATCTGACTGTAACATTATAATACTTATATAATATAATATACTTAGCAAACAGCAGATATACCAGCAATAATATATATATCATCTTTATATATATATCTAATAGCTATATATATATATATATATTTGCTGTAATATCACAATAACTATATATATATATATTTAGCATATATATATATTTATATATATATATATTCTTTATATATATATATATATATACTATATGCTGCTACTTTCTCATATATATATACTTATATATATATGCTATATACTTACATATTTGGTAAGGTTCCTCTCGGTTTTTTACTAGGTCTTGCTGCTATATATATATATATTAGACTAATCTATAAAAATCTTTATTTACTTTATTTAGCATCTTAATAGCAATTTTCTAACTCAGGAAAATAATTAAAAGTTATTAGTTTTCAGTTATTTGTATGGTTTGATGTTACTAATTTTCTTGCTTAAAATTCAGTTACTTTAATATTTTCCTACAAATTTTTAACACTATAACAGCTTAACATGTATTAATTGTATTCTTTCATTTTTAGATTTTAGAGCATTTTTATATTACTTTATATTATAGAAAAATAATAGTTTTTAAAGTTAGTTTTAAACCAAACTGACCATATCTTATATATATATATATATATATATATATATATATATATATATATATATATATATATATATATATATATATATATATGCTCTTCTTTATTTTATCTTTAACATATATATATATATATATATATATATATATATATATATATACTATATATAAGATTTGATATTGGTGTTCCTGGGGAACCTCAATTTTATTATGAGAAGAGGATGACCAAAGCAGGAAAAAAAAAGTCATAAGAATTTTTTATTAATTCAACGAACACAGACCACACCCTTTAGGCTCATCATAGTGTCTCGAGCGTTGGATTAATGCATTTACATGTTTTTTTCCCTGCTTTTGGTCATCTAATATATATATATATATATATATATATATATACTATGCATAAATATATATATATATACTAACTATATTAACTATGCTAATATATATGTATATATATATATACTCATATAATATATATATACTATCTCTTAATATATATATATATTTCAGTTAATTTAGGAATATTATAAATATACTATGTTTAGTATCTCCAATGACATAAGATTCAATAAATGTATTTATTGGAATAGATAAGCAAGACAAGTTTTTATTATTATTATCTTTATTATTATGATTATTATTATTATTATTATTATTATTATTATTATTATTAACTATTATTATTATTATTATTATTATTATTATTATTATTATTATTATTATTATTATTATTATTATTATTATTATTATTATTATTATTATTATTATTATTATTAATGCTTTTAGTATTATATGAAATAAATTTCATTCAAATATTAATAAGATATTTTAATTTGATTTTCTTTTTTGTGTATTATGATTTGATTTTGATTTTGAACAAATATTAAATAAAAATTTGAATTTTCTTGTTCCTTATCATTATTTTGACTTTTATCCTTTTCAAAATAAGAAGTCGAGGTAGGGTGGGTCAACAGCCACCCTCCCTCCGGGGGTGATGAAGTTAGCAAAAGTGGAGAGGAAGAAGAAGAGAGTTTTCAGGGATGATGAGAAAGGCTGGCACCGTTGCAAGAGGGAGAATATTAAATTACACGAATCCAGGCACTGCGTAACAGACAGTGCCAATGATACGCAAGATTATGAGTAGAGGCGGAGTCGTCGGAGAAATTTATTTAGTTTTTAAATTTTATATGTTTTAGTTATCTATTATTTTAGAAAATTTCATATTCTCCACTCTCCAGAGGGAATATGTTTTATGATATTCTACCTTATACAGGCTAAAATTTCAACAGGGCGGGAAAAGAGGGAGCTCTTGCCCCTTTCCCTGAAATATGTTAAAAGAAAGTTGCCTCATACACTTGGTAAAACAAACTTGTAAACTTGCCAGTTATTCATTTAATTGTGCATTTTTTAAAATAGATTATACTAAAACTTTTTTTTTAATTTTATATATCATTGTTTGTTTTATATATTATAATTTAAATACATCATTACTGATTTCCTACACCTTATTTGATAAAATTGGCAACCCTGCAAAGCTTCTTCAATATTGGCAACCCTGCAAAGCTTCTGCAATCTTGGCAACCCTGCAAAGCTTTTTCAATATTCCTGTTGAACCTCGAGATTTATTCACATGCTATAAAAAAATTAAATATTTCGAAATTTAGAGAATCTTCTTTAAGATAAAAATTTGTTTGATTGTGCTGATGTAAGGAAGGGGAATGAAAAGGGACAGAAAGGAGTTACCTGGCTACGATGGGCTTTACGTGGCACAGACTATAGTAGATTTTGTGTGTGAGGCACTAGAGATTCGGGGTTAAATTAGAAGTTTTGAAAAAGGTCAAGGTATGTGTGGTTGTGACATATGGTCCATCTGAGGGTAATGTTGAAGAGAGTGAGATTTTCTGGGACAATCTGAATGATGTCTTGGGTAAGGTAAGTAGGAGCTTTAGATTGATTGTGTTGGGTGACCTAAATGGTTGGATAGGTGATCAAAAAAGGGATGGTATAATAGGTGGCTTTTGGTGTCTGGAAGAAAATGAGAATGGTAGGAAGGTGATTGATTTCTGTGAGGAGAGAGGTATATCTGCAAATAATACTTTCTTTAAACACAAGAGTATTCATAGGTTTACTAGAGTTGGCTTAGGTAGAGATGGTATGGGAGTGGAAAGTATGATTGATTTTGTGTTGATGAAGAAGATGTTGAAGTATGTGTTGGATGTTAAATCAGTGGGGGAGTTAGGAATGGGATTATAGGTTCATTATGTTGTTTTATGTAAAATTAATTTAGCGGGGAGTTTGAAAGGAGAGGAAGGTGATAAGGAAGGAAGTGGGTAGAATTAGGAGTGAGAGGTTGAGATGTATTAAAATAACAAGATAATAAGGATAAGTAATTAAGTGCGCTTGCAAGTAAATTAGTTAAAGGTGAACAAGTTGAAACTAGACACATCTGGAAGCAAATGAAGGAGGTGGTTGTTAGCAGTGCAAAAGAAGTGTCGATGTGCTAAAATAGGGAATAAAAATGTTAACAGTGAGTGGCGGAATAAAGAGGTGATGCAGACGGTTAAAAAAGAAAAAGAAGAGGCACGCAGAAGAGGAAAGAAAATGATGAGATCTCAAAAAAAGATGTTTGGAATTTATAAGGAGTAAAAAAGGAATAATAAAATATGCATACGTAGGAGGAAAAAAGAGGTAAGTAAACAGTTTGAAAGAGGATGAATGGGTACTTACAAGAGAATAAGAAGCTCTTCTGGAAGGAAGCAAGAAAGGTTAAGAATGAGAATTAGGGGAATCTGCTTAGAATAATGAATAAGGGTGATGCATTCGTAACTGATGAAACGGATGTGAGGAGAATGTGAAGGGAACACTTCGAAAATCTGCATAACAATGGCAGTAATGAAGAGGTGATAGTGAATGTGTGCGGATTTGAAACAGCGAGAACATGCCAAAAGCCAATACCTTCAGTTTGCATTGGGCAGTGCTTTGTTTTAGAATTTTTCTATGGAGGCTGTGCAACAGTACTTTAAACAGAAATCTCTCTTTTAAAGGTTATATTACTGTTCCTAATCCTACATGTACAATGGATAAAGGAGAGCGACTTTTTAAAGCTCATTATAGAGCTTTGGAAAAATAATAAAGAAAGGAGCAAGAAAAACTGCTTATAAAAGTTTCGCCTTCATTCATATTTTAAAGATCCTCTGAAAAATAAGGTAGAGATTCAAGTGCATTAGAGTTGGACCGTTCAAGGGGTAGCTTCCAAAGTGCAGACGAACTGTCAAGATCCTTTAGTCAACCTTCTGACACTTAAGATTTTTTTTTTAACATAATGTCACTACTCACGGGTGGGGCCCCATTCAAGGAGGGGAAAGAAAATAATAAAAAAAATAGCAAAAAATAATAAAATATCTAAAGATATTTTCGGACTTTGGTCTTTGACCTCTTTTTATTCTTCTTATTCTTATAAAAAAAATTTCATCTTAATCCATGAACATCGAAGAATATGCATTAACAAACTAATTAGCAGAAGTGTCTTTAACCTTTTCCTCTTCTATCTGCTTCGTTTTCTCTTTCATAGGTTCTTTTGTTTTATCAGCATCGTTAACAATGGAGAACCCATTCAAGAAATTTATTTCTCTTCTTCATCATTAAATAATTTTCAGACAACTTCAACATTTTCAAAACATTCTTCGGACATAACATCGGACAAAACATGGTCATACTATGGACAAAACATCAGAGCAACATACACCTCCATAGCATGAGTTGGTGCGACCGACGAAAATCCAACCGGTGTGCTCCCTGCCAATGGAGACCATCACCGTTAGCTCATTTGATGAAAGCTCACGTAGATCGGCCCATTATAGCTTCTGGTTTAAATTTTATTCTCAAAAATACTCTTCCCAAAACATTTTGTGCTTAACAATAAATTTTATTGTTTTTCTTATATAATGTACCTATTTTGTAAACCGAAAATAATTATGCTATTAAGAAAAATTTTTGCATTTGATTATTTCATAAAGAGCTTCTTAGTCTTGAAAATTAGTTGTGTGCAGACATTTAATGATTTTATATTCCATAAATATTCCAAAACATCTTTAAACACTCTTTACTATCCCGATCTTCCCCGTCTTAATTTCTTCTGTTGTTTCCAAATTTTAAGACACCTTCACTCGATGACAGCCAAACAATATATATGCACTGATTCTAATATAGAATCAATAGTGACAGACTAACAGTTGATGGTCAATCTGAGAGAAATGTAAGTCTTTTGTGACCCTATGGACAATGATTTACAGGGGTGGCAAATTATATATCCCAAGATATATCCCAATTGGAACAGTTTTCATTTTGGCTCAAATATATTACAAAAACCAAGCCTTTCGCTATAACAGAGGACTTTCTTTTATTTGTGCCTGTTAACGATTTCAGTGCTACAGGAAAAGATCATGGATCTCGGGCTCGGTTTAGCCAATCTGAGACGCCAGGGCTATGATAGAGCCTCGTCCGTGAGAAGTGAATTCAGGGGTGTCCAAGTAATTTTAAAGAAATTCTTTTCAAAGCAATGTACACTCACTGTGTAAGCCATTGCTTAAATTTGTTCATCATTGATACATTTAAAGTTCAGACTGTATGATATGCGATGAGCGTAAAATCAGAGACGTGCACATTTTTTTCGATCCAGACTGTATGATATGCGATGAGTGTAAAATCAGAGACGTGCACATTTTTTCGATCCAGACTGTATGATATGCGATGAGGGTAAAATCAGAGACGTGCACATTTTTTCGATCCAGTGTAAAGTACACCTCCCATTTAGAGAAAAAAATTAAAGAACTGAAACAAGATTCTGAGAATACAAAAATGAAAATGTTCTGTGAAACATTATTATGCAATAACCATGAAACTCTGTTCTTAAATCAATAGTAGCAGCTTTGGAAGATGTCAGTCAATTGCCAGGTGAATATTCAAAAAGAGTGATATTAATTTTAAATATTATACGAACAACATCATTTATCCCACCTCTGGTTGTAAGTTCAAAATTGTTGGGACTGACCTAATCTGTCAAAATACGTGTACACGAAAAGCATCGATCAATGTAGTTCAATTGAACAAGTAAACACTACAAGAAAAACCATTCATCATTTAAGCAAAAATGCTGATTCTGAGTTTCACGAAATGTTCGAATCTTTGCTGGAACTGGCATATCATATAAATATCTAAATAACAGTGAGATGAACAGTTGGTCTCCAGAGGTATCGCCCCAGCCCATCTTCTACAGACCCGGAGAAGTACTATTGACCAACAGTTATTATATCATGTTTAGATGATGTGATTTCTACTTAAATGAAATTTTAACTCAACTGGACACGGTGTCGTCTCTTAGGTA
>JABUQX010112431.1:0-5000 GCA_015478945.1 Trachelipus rathkii
ATATATATATATATATACCTATATATATAGTAGTATAGTATATATATATAGTATATTATATATTTATATATATATATTAATATTAGTATATTATTATTAATATATTATCTTTTCTAGTATGAGCATTTTATATTATATATAGTAATATATATATATGGTTTAGTCTATAAACAAATTATATTATCCTATTTCATTTTGAATAAAAGCATATCTTCTACTATTATATATATGATATATATATAATATATATAATAATATATTTACTAATATTATATAATATAATATATATAAGTATAATATATATATATATATATATATCTATAAATAATATATATATATATATTAGTGTCATTGACCCTCTTTCTTTGCGGCGCGATGTGGTGCTTTCATCTCTTTTCTATAAGGTACCACTAGCTGCGGAAGTTGTTCGATCGAATTACACTCGCGTAACACTAAACCTTTGCGGACGGACCCTCGTAGGCACAAGGGTGCTGTTGTCCTGCGCACACGAGTTTGTGTAGATATGGTAATCCTCCCAGCTAGTTTCGCTGCGGTGCTTCTTTCCTGCCCACATCTTAGCCAGTTGACAGAACGTCATTTAATCTTCCTTTCTGCTGGTTATAAAATTCCTCACTTAAAGCCTGCGTCTGTGCTCATCTGCGTAATTTGCGCTAGCGGAATTTTGGGCGTTCAACACCCACTCCGTGAATAGGGCTCTGCTCTTGAGTTACAGTACAGAAAGTAACGCTAAAAGCTATATATAGTAATAATTATAATATATTATTATATATATAAGTATATATATTATAGTATAAGTAGTATATAAATGAAGAAGATATAGGTATATATAATATATATATATATACTATATACGGTGAGTATCTTATAGATATAGTAGTATATAGTATATATGGCCAGCCTCTAGAAAAGCTCCAGGCATGTAACTGGAAAACTATAACATATACACGAAAATAAATTATCATTTTATATTAATCAGGAGACATTTTAACCGCAGAAATTCAAAAAAAAAAAATTAAATTTATTCTAATATTTAATAATACTCCAGGTCAGCATCCCGAAAAGTTCAGGCATGTACTACAAAACGATAATTAGGATGCGCGAAAGTAAAACTAATTTAATAATGGCCAGAGGGAGACATTTTTTACCGGCAGAAGTTAAAAAAAATTAAAAAAATCAACCGCTTTTTAAAAATTAAAATTGTTAAACAATTGTTGAAAAATTTACAGTTTTTTTTTGGATAAATGCGACAGATGCGGCTTACTCCCGCCCGAGTGAGACGGAAAGTTGCCAAAAGTTTGAATTTGTTTTCTTTTAAAAAAACGGAACAAAGAAACCCACGGGTAAACAAGAAACGATGGCACAAGAGTCGGGGTTCTCGGCCTACCGGGGGCCGAACGGGCTCTGTCCCTTCCGTCGGCTCGAACCCCTAATAAGGATATAAAAAGAAAAAAAATAATATTCTGCCTCCTAAAAAACTATAACGCTACACGAAAAATAAAAATCATTTTATTAATAATAAGACATATTATCCGCTTAAAAATAAAATATAATAAAAAAAAATAAAGCTTTTTAAAAATTAAAAATGTTAAAAAGTTGAAAAAATTAGTTTTTGACAATTCGACAGATGGTTCCATATTCCGCAGTGAGCACGCAAGGCCAAATGTTGAATTTTTTTTATGTTAAAAAACTAACGGATACCCCCCTGCTAAACAAAGAACGATGGATTAGAGTCGGGGTTTCCTCGGACTACCGGGGACGACGGGTGCGACTCGTCCCCCTCGTTCCCTGCCGTCGTCTCGAACCCGCTAAAAAAGGATATAAACAAGAAAAATTAAATATTTTCCCTCCAAAGCGTAAAAAAATGGTATTTGGCACTTTTGCTCTCGGGATACTGCAGGTGTTCAAGGTCAATCAGAGCGTGCACAATTTCAGGTGTAAGATTTTATTATTATTTAAGGAGTTATTAATAAAGATTGAATAAAAATAAATTGCTTTTTTTTTAAGTTTCTTCGATGAATTACTTGCTGAAATCGAAAATGTTCAACTTTATTTCCTGTAAGATGGCTTTATAGGTTTTTTTTCAGTTACTGCCTGGCCTTTTCGGGAATGCTGGATAGTATTATAATATATATCATATATATTATCTATATAATATAATATATGATATATCTATATATATAATGTATAATATTATATAATATATATATATATATAATATATATATATAATTTATATATATATATATAAGTATACTTATGTGTGTGGTGTGTGTGTGTGTGTGTGTGTGTGTGTGTGTGTTTGTGTGTTGTGTGTGTGTTTATATCCAGCACAGTTAATGGGCCCTTTTGGCTATTCTTGTCCGGTATATCCAGCTATAGAAACCCGGTTATCGTACTGTTTATTTTAGTATGTCCGGTAAACAGAATTTTGGCTCACATTTCCTGATCTGTGTTCTTAGATGGTCGGTAGAAATACTCATCTTCTACAAATAAAGTCAAATGTCTTAAAACAGTTTCTCTTTTTATGTAAGGTCGTATTTTTTAACATGAACTGAACAAGTGGTCGGTAATAAATAACGTACATAAAAAGGTCATTTTTTTTAGAGTGTATATATATAATATAATATATACTAATATAATAATATACGTATATATAGTATATAATATTATTCATATATATATATATATATTATTATATATAGATATATAATATATATATTATAGTATATATATATAGATATATGTTATATATATTATATAATATATATCATAATAGTATATACTATATATATATATAGTAGTATATATATATATTATATGATATATAATATTATATTCGTATAAAAGAGAACAACTACTTCATATAGACATTCTGGTTTAAGGAGTTTTCTTGTGTGAGTGACTGTATATTGTGGAATATAGCGATAGTTTATTGTAATAAAGATCCGTAAAAATTATGATATTGGCTTCATTAGAAGTTAGAAAAAGTAGAAAAATCCTGCAGAAAAGTTTAAAGAAATGAAGGAGTTAGGATTAATAATGAGAAGCGATCTTCAAGAAATATGACATAATGTATTTTGAATTAAAAGGATATGAAAAATAAAATTGTTATATGGGTTATATGAAGAGAGAGGAGAAGAGAGAGAGAGAGAGAGAGAGAGAGAGGAGAGAGAGAGAGAGAGAGAGAGAGAAGAGGAGAGAGAAAGATCGAAAGCGAGACAAGAGATTGCATATAATAACACAAAAAACAAATAAAGCAAGAATTAGAAGATGCAGCTGGAGAATAATTCAAACAAAAAAAATGCACAGCAATTATATATATTGTGAAGCATGAATTTTCATTTTATTACTTATACAAGAATTCTAAATGCGTAAGTAGGCCGTTAGCACTCTCAAACAAATAACACACACACACGCACACTTACATACACACCCTCACATGTGCATCAGTTCACTCACTACACACACTACAAACACACACTAACCAACACACACCTACACAGCACACACATGCACACAGCGGTTCACATCACACACACGACCAGCACACAAAATACCATAATATATAGTATACATATAATATATATAGTATATATATTACATATTATGTTATAATATTAATTTAATATATTAAGTATTATATATACTCTATATTTGTTATACTATATATATAATATATATATATATATATATATATATTAAAATTCTTACAAGGTTATAAAAGAAATTATGACAGTATGGTATGAGGTTATATTAGGAGTAAAGGCTTAAATAATATGTACTCTTTTATGCGTTATTTTGATGAAAACTGATGATAAACAAAATAAAAGAATAAATTTTTTAAGAGTAATTTAGTGCCATGCATTTAAAGATACCAAAAACTTATAAGTGATTACCGTTCATTTTATCTTATATACTTTAACATTAAAAATACCATCAAAGTAGCTATGATATGTAGGGCCTACTCTTTATGTGTTATCATGACAGGACAAAATAAACGGGTAATTTTTTTTCACATTATTTTAGTGCCATGCATTTAAAGATACCAAAAATTTAGAAGTGATAACCGTGCATTTTATGTCTTATACCAGTATCTTAACATCAAAAGGACCATCAAAGTAGTTATGAAAATTCAAGCATCTGAAAACAAGAACTCTAATACCGGTAATAAAAAAAATAACGAAAAACGTGTTTCGCTAAATATTCCCCACTAAGTAGGTACGTACCAAACATGTTATCAATAAACAAAATAATTTAGTAAAATAAGCTTGTTAAAATATGTTAAGGGCCTATTCATGATTTATATATATATATATATAGTATATATATATATATATATATATATTATATATAATATTATATATACCTATATATTATATATTATATATATAATATATATATATATATATATATATAATAATATATATGCGGCGATTTATCTTACAGAGGAATCCGCCTTCACCCGCGAACCCCATATATTATATTAATATATAATATATGATATATAATATATATATATAATTATATTATATATATGATATATATATATATTAATTTATATTTATATATATATATATATATATATATAATATTATATAATATATATCGGCGATTTGTCTACGGAGGACTCCGCCCCAGCTTCGCGACCCATGAGTGGAGGAAAAATAGTAAAAATTATTGCTTCAAAATAGTATAATATTGCTTAACAAAAGATAAGCATCTAGCGTTAAGAATAAATAAGGAGTTAATATATAGTATATATATATATATATATAATATATATATATATATATAATATATATATATATAATAGTAATATATATATATATATATAATATATATATAATATATATATATATATATATATATATGGAACAATTGAAAAAGTCGGGAATATTTAGCATACACAAAGTTGACAGCCTAGGTCGACCAGACGCTTTACAAATCAACTAATTGCAATTAGGTTTGACCTGGCACCGT
>JABUQX010112433.1:0-17500 GCA_015478945.1 Trachelipus rathkii
AGAGAGCGAGTACATTCCAACACTATATTCTTTCTTATACCATCTAGCCATGACCTATTTACTGTGTATGTTCTGACGTAATATATATCAGTTGTATATTGCTACTGCACACCACACGATGATTTGTGATTTCATCTTTAAGGTATCGTCTCAAGCCAATCTCTTCCTGTTAGAACACTTCAGAATGCCTCAGTTTTATATTTTTTGAAAAACTCCGCTGTCAAAATATGTATTTATTAAGTTTTTAAATGTTCTTTCATCTTGGAGATCATATCTTGAAAACAAAATTATATATTACCCTCGGTATCGCCCTGCGATATCCGAGATTATCATTACCCTTTTCATAATGACCAAGTAAGCAAACTTCCAAACTTGGAGATCCAAAACTTTAACTGCATCTATTATTTTGATAATATTTCTCTATATATTGCAACTCATTATCTATCTATTATGCTCTCAAATATTGAAATAGCCTTATAAGCCTCACTTAGTCTGGTTCTTATACATATAATTAATCTACTTTCCAAATTAGACATAAAGAAAACCCATTTATTTCTTAATAATTTAATTTTGACACTACAATCCGAATTTGTATATATATTCTTTAATTTTATAAATTTTTAAACCATTGTTTGTCCATGTAATATCACCATATATCAAAATAGTAAACATACGTTGGGAAACAAAATATACTCAATTTTTTATCTTGCACATATCAACATAAGCCAATTAACTTATTTTTGTACTCATCTTATTAAAACTACGAAATTGAATTTTATTATGTTACTATTGAGTGCCAAGGCTGCAGAGATGATGCATTTCTGAGATTGGGCGTCTATATTTTTATTTTTATTTATACTTTCTCTCAGAGTAAAATAAAGAAGATTTCCTCTCTTTTTTGCAACTCTGTTTTATTAGTGAAGGCTACCACCATGCTTTCCGATAGGATCTCAGACTCTCGATCATATCAAAACTAATTTACTAATTATATACTAATGTGATAAACGACGTATTAATTTAAAACGACAAATAATTTCTTACTATAATAATTCGAAAATAAATTCAATATCTCACTAAAAAAAAAAATACTACACATTGAGAAAAATGCAGAAAATAAATCGACCATTCACCACTCTCACGGTAATAAAGATATTAAAACACCTGCTATACACTGTAGGATGCGTTAATTAACAACTGATAGAGAAATTATTTCTTATATGAACGTTTATCGTACGTCTGGCAAGATTCCAGTAAGAAACAATACGCAATATAATTATGTATAGTTATATATCACTATCATATATATATATATAATATAATATATATATTAATATATATATATAATATATATATCATATATATATATATATATATATATTTAAGATATATATATATATAAATATATAATATATATATATTATATAATATATATTATATATATTATATATATATATATATATATATTATCTAAGTATATTTATCCATGAGTAGTTATTCCAGAGTATATATTTCTATAGTATTCCAAGTGCTTTAACTTCACTGTCATAATTCATAGTAGGTGAAATAACCCTATAACTATACAAGCGATATAATCTAGAATAATATAACGATAAATTATATTATTATATAAAACTAGCGATTTTTTTTACTGCTAAGTTTATTAAATAATTTTTATTTCACAGATTATAACCAATATCATAATAATTTTATATCTAGTAGAAAAGATTTTATATTTATTATTAAAATATAAAATCAATAATAAACTATAATAATATATATAATATTAACCGAGATAATATAAGAGGGGAGTAAAAAACCATCGATTTGGGGGTAAAAGACCACGAAATAGATTGAAATCATTATAAATGATACTATCGATATTACTCACACAACGCATTCTAAGGAGTCATCCTGTGAATAGTGTTTAGAGGAAACCGCATGTAATTTTTCTACTTATCGGTTATAAGCTCTCGTTGCTTGCTCTTACGAGTAGAGGGGTTTAAATCACTTTTCTTAGTAATAATTATCAGCCTCAAAATTATAATAATATAGACATATTAAATACTAGATCTATTTAATGTTTAAGCAAAAATTATTTATAAGTATATATATATATATATTGTTAGTAGAGTCAATTATATTAGAAACGGTAAAAAGAAATATACATAACACATATATATAATAACGAGTTTTTATATGAAGATCATAACAAATATATAGAAAAATGTAAAATGTTTCCAAACGAGTAATGAAGTTATTGAGTAAATAATGATAACATCATAATTATTGTATTTTGATCCATAATCAAGATAATAGTCTATAAGTCATTATGTATTAGATCTTTGATATAGTATTATTATAAGTAACGTTAATTGAATTAATTTATGATGTTTAACATTCAGCTCTTTATATCATATACTAATAATATATTTAAAAAAATTAGAGAGATATATAATATATATTTTATTAAACGTTATTTTGTCTATTATTGTTTGTGTGTGTGTGTGTGTGTGGTGTGTGTGTGTGTGTGGTGACTGTGTGCTGATGTGTGGAAAATAGTTTACAGTAAATTCATTATTAATTATAATTATTAATATTATAGTTAATAATTATATATATTAATATAAATTATATATTAAACTACATTATAATATATATATATGATAATATATAATATAATATACATACATTATAATTAATAATATATAATTATAATCTAACCTTTGAACAAATCAATAATAAAAGTTAATTATAAAATAATAAAATTATTATAATAATATTAATAATTTAATATAAATATATTATATATTATTAATTAAATTATATATAATATTTAATAATTATATTAAATTAAATTTTAATATTAATTTATATTTATAATTATATATATTATATTTGATTTTTCTATATATTATATTTTATATAATTTTCACTTAAGTGTATATTAAGTAAAATAGCATTGAAGTACATTACGTACCATGCAATACTTATCTGCTAAGAGTAAGTATTTTGATACTTCTATAATTTTAAGTTTATACCTTATATATTAATTATATTAATTTATATATATATTATTTATATTTATTATCATTTTGTTTAATGGTTGCTGTAATGTCAGTTATTCTAGTGATGATATTATATATTTTTTATATGTTTAAATAGTGTTTTAATATAATTATCATTAATATATATATATTTCTTAGTATAGTATTTGTAAATATCCAATTTATATCATTCATTATTGAATATGTATATATTGATATATACAGTAGTTTATATATTTTATTATCATTCAACTTGAAATTTTCTTGATTTATTTATAATATATATATAATTTATAATATTAATCCAATCAACTGAACTAACAACATAACTATGAAACAACAGAACAACATATCATACTAACAACAATCAACATACTAAACAACATACAACAATACAATACAATATACAATACTAACAACAACAACAACATCATACACAACAACATTAAATATACAGACTAGTACTATAATTATCAACAAAACATATACACATCAGTACATAATGCAAACAAAATTACGTTATATTTAAATAATAATTATATTATTTATGGAGGGAGTTCTATATTTTTGAATAGTTCATATTTCTGATTTTCATATATCCATATATTAGTCAGAGTTATATAAAGCCACGACAAACACACTATAGTTTTTTCACGGAGAACTATGTTATAGATCAGCTATACAGTTTAATGGCCAATATGAACTAGGTTGATATTTGTATATATGTTATGTTTGCTTAAACTATTAATACTAATTATCTGACTATAGAATAATTTCTCGCGATGTTTTTCTTTATTCAAAGAAAATATGAATGGCTGTACCAAATCTTTTTGCAAAAATACAAAATATATAGATATCAATATATCAAATATATATGAATTCAAAAAATAATGAGATCACTGAACTACAGGGCAAATTAATTAACTTGGGTTGGTCATAATTGAAAGGGTCAGTTTTGATTAAATATATATTTAATTATTTTATATTATATATATATATTTTATTTATATATATATATTATATATATATCATATAATTACGATATCACATGATTTATTTATAACTGATAATTATTATTATACTTATACTTATATATAATATTATAAATACATATTATTAAAAGGTATATAAATAACAAATTACATTATAATTAAACAAATATACGGTGGGACGGCTAATCGAGTTCTTAAGGGCAGTGGGCGTCGTCGTCGAACACAACGTAAGATATCCATTTATACTACACGCATTCTTAATTAGATATTTAATTTGGTAATTTTCATTTTATTTCGATTCCTTCAAAAATTGTTGCCATGTAAAATTAATAATGCCTTGATATTAACTACTCGAGAGCTGTATTTTTATGAGTTTCGCGCTTCTGGGCAGGAATTGGGGCCTGAGAATAATATAGTAGAGAGTATACCACTAAAGAGTAAGTGTTATGCCCGCAACGGTGGTATATGTAGTGCGTAGTTATACCATGGTCCGTTTGACGTTCTCGGAGTGAAAATGGACTAGGAGCCTGTGGAGGGATCATTATGGGGACTGAGAGAGAGAATATTTTAACTTCTTTGAGAGAGAACATGATTTTAGTAAAATAGAGAGATTTAGTAAATAATATAATATTATTGCAAAATTATTATTTTTTAAAGTTTATTAGTATATATATAATATATAAATAAATTATATAAGAAATAATAATTTATTATATTAATTATAGAATAAAGTTAAACAAAATAATATATATCTATATATATAAGAAAACAATAATACAATAATTTAAATATAAAATTATATTATATTAAGTTATATTATATTATATATTCAAATTATATTATTTTGCAAACTTGAAATATCTGAAATAGAGGATAATAATCATAATAAATATGAGATTTCAATAGGATCAGAGGAGTAGGGGAATAGGTTAGTTGTATATAGGATGTAGTATTGTAAAAACTACAGGGGCGTCGTCTATTAGGGCGGATAGTTGTACTAAAGGCGGGCCAGTATTTCTATTCTTAATATAACATGCAGAGTTATTTTATGGTATATTCTTTCCAAATGATCGTTTTCATTGTTATAATGGTGGTATTAGCATTATTGCTAAATATTTCCTGATGACACACATATATACTGTATATGCTAGAGGTGGCGCTTCTCTGATGACCGCAGCATTATATATTAAACGAAAATAAGAAATATAATAGTCGATACAATCATGTAGCCGCCGTCTTTTGTACGTTTGATCTCTAAATTCATTGTTCATTAGAGCGCTAGGGAACCCAAGGAGTTTGGATTTCAGAGCACACATGGAGTATAGAAAATTGCATATACAATATTATATCATTAATACCAAATAGTATTTTATTGTATGTATTGTATATATTTGAAGTACAATTAATATAATATAGTTACAAATAATATGGTATCTTAAGAAATTACTAATATGAATTATATAAATAATAGATCAATGAGATTCAATAGAAATTCAAATAAGTAATCATATGGAATGAGATTAGGATAGGTTGGCATATGAGTGAGAGTATGGTAATATTTTGGATTTCATCTATAAACTTAGATATTTTACTACTATTGAATTTTATATACGTTAAGTTTATATATGTGAGGTATGTACTTAATATATATATACAATATATCAAATACTAATTATTTAATTATTTTTAAGTTTATAAACATAAATAAATTCTATATGTAATAATTACAAGATCAGAACTTTTATCTATATACTAAATAATAAATTAAGTTTAAATAAAGAAATAACAAAAACAACAAGAAAAATAATTAAATTTTTTGTGATTATATTTTTATTATAATTATAATTATTATCAAAATGATTATTATTATTCAATACAAATTATGATATAAATCAATAGATCAATAGAATTTCAAATAGATTCAATTAAGAATCTATTAGGAAGGGTTTAAAAGGTAAAGGAGATGGCTCTTGGAATAATACCAGTTTGATATTAACTGCATTAATCTAGCGCCACCTCTCAAATCGATTTATTTTGGGTTTGATGATAAACCCATATATAAAGCAAATTTTATACATCTTAAAGATTAATAAAAACGGACCGGGGGGGGAACATAAATGCAATGGTATATGGGAGGGCCACCGGGGGGGGTAAATTATTTATAGTAAAACCATTGAAGTCTAAAAATGATATGGGACTATCAGACAGCCACAGACTATATCAACAAAAAACTATCTAATATATATATTAGTTTTAAATAGACAGCTACAGGGAGAAAGTGAATTATTTTTTTGATGTATTTTGTAATATAGTCTCGATGTTTACTATGATACTGACACTGCATATATTAGTGATATTTGATCTTTGAATCAAATAGAGATCAAGTATTTATTTGACTCTAAATTTAATGAAATGCGAAGTCACCGAATTATATTTATGAGAGTCATTGTGCAAATGGGTAAGGTGGAAGTCACGTTTCGCATATGTTGACTTTTGAGATATTTCTAGGCTGTGTAATTCTTACCTCGAGAGTCTAATTCTCATAAGTAAGCAGTATATTTTGTTGTATATATTGCTTTCATATATTAGCATTGAATTATTTATTCTATTTACTTAATTGCGCGCATTCAGCAGATGCAGGGAATTTCGTATAATATCGTTCATAATTTTTGTATATTATATGATAAGAAATCGCTTAGGTGCGTAGTGATTTTATTTCTATACTTTTTTAAGAGACGAGGAGTATTGGTCCCGAATTTAACAGTTATTATTTCACACATGATGAGGCTTATTGAGACCTAAAAAATCTATATACACGGATAAATGTTGATAGAGTATGATATGATTTGTTTAATTATAATATAAAGGCATATTATCCACTCTATAAAATGAAAGTATATATTTACCAGTTAAAACTTGGACCGTAATACCTAATAGTATGTTCACATTATACAGAAATGTAGGAGAAAAATGAAGAATAGAAACATCATATGTAAATATGACTTGGTTCTGAGAAAAAAGATAATAGCTTAACTGTGAGTAAGGTGAATAATCAAAAATGCGTTTTCTTGGGCACTTTTGCAACGTGGATGAGTAGGTTGGTAGGTAGAATATGTTATGGAGCAAACAGGTTATCTATGATTTAAAACTTCTTGTCAGAGTAAAGCTCACACTAAGTCGAGGAGCACGGAACTCATCTTGAATAAATTTCGTATTTCAGGAGATTTCCTAAACTACGTGACAGAGTATAAATTTTTAGATCTTAATTTGAGAGACACTTGGATGTTATAGTAGGCACCTGATCGAATCAGTATATGGTATTAAATGCATAAGTACGAGATAGTATAGACACAAGATAGGACATAATAAATTAAAATATAATTAATTTATTGTATATAATATTTATTGCGAGTATTATCACGAAATGAGAGCATAGAGGTCCAGAGGATAAAAGAATATCTTCACATAGTAAAAATCTATAACCGAGAGGAGATAAACAGGTTACAATATTTATTTGAACATATTTTAAAAGTGTGATAAGTAGAGAATACACACTGACAATTTAAATAGTGGCAAAAATATACATAAATAATACCTATATATCAAAGTTTTGTATGAGTTTTCATGGTTTATTAGTATAATCAATGTTTATATCGAACGAAAAAAAATAATCAGTAAATTAATGATGTCAGTGTTATGCTTTCCACAAGCATATGAATATACCACTGAGAGATATCAACTGCTCATTCCAACAAGTTGGTTAATATAATTTACAGACTATGTCTAGAAATTAGCTAACTAATAGATTTTTTAAGTTTGTTAATAATAATTAATACGAAGGACGTTAAGGCGGACTAAAGGTGTTCTGAAAGGAGAGAGAGAGTTCTATAGTAATTCTTATACTGAGATATTAAACGAGTAATTTAATGACATCGAGACTATTTGACGTAGGGATCTGTATAGTAGTAGGAGCCGCGTGAGATTCACACACTAGCAGGAAGATGTCAGATGTAAAATGAGTCTTCTCTCTACAACCCATAATATATGCCACACTATATATATTTTATAATTTGAAAAAGGTTTTGCTCATCATAAAAGGTAAAATACACACAAATCTGTAGAGGATGCAGTAGTTTTCACAGAAATTACACCAACAGTACTTTGTTATTTATAATGGCTAAATCAAAAAAGTTTTACTAGGTTAAATAGGTTAAACCACTCGTTTCCAACCAGACACACACAAAACAACATAATAACTAGTAATTAGGTCACAGTTTGATTTTTCAGCTAATGTATATAACTATACGGGTATAGAAAATGCATAATGTTTGGATAAAAAAAGTTATATATAAAGGATTTGAAGAACTAAGAACTGGTTGGGTGATCTACTAGCAATGTACGTGAATTCAGTAGGTCTATATGAGGAGAAAGATTTTGGGATAAACGTACGAAAGTTTAAATTCTTTATACTGTCTATTATATTATATATAAACGTTGAATCACAGTATACGATTTTCTAATGGAACGAAACGTGTGTAAAAGAACAACGAGTCCAATGTGAGCAACTTCGAGAGATAGACGCAGTTTAAGAAAGCTTTTGAGAACACATTTGTTATTGAATTCTATCGCCAATTACTAACGAGCAAAATATAACGGTCACAATCTAAGCAATATTGAGTCGATATTAAAGGTTATGTAAAAAGTGATGCACTATTAGAATACTACTTTTTAATAAAGTAAAGTAATATACTCATGTGTAGTTATGACCCTTTTAAACATAACAGGAATATGCGAGATAAGAGGCTTGTACTCAGATATTTTGCTCTGAGAGTAATTGATTAGAATTTAGAAATTTATTGGAAGTTGTTCACACAAAATATTGAGTGTGTCTTCGACGCACACGTAAAAGTCACGAATTTCTAATAGAATACTACTATCAATAGCGTGTTTTCCATGACACAATTCAAAATAGTATTACACTATATCATGAGTGCCTAATAGAGTTACATTAATTCACCGAGATATGGTTATAATGTAATTATATTATCTTTCTCCTACACTTCCATCAATTTAAATAAGGATATAGTATATTAGTGGAGCCGAATTGGGGTATGGCGATGCCTATGTTCGCAAGGAGGGCGTGGCTGCAGAGATTAAAACAAAGATCGTTTTAGTGAATTCTAACATGATGTCGACATACTGCCGATTCTGCGTAGTTTCATACTTTTAAGCGCATTATAGAGAGCATATATGTAACCACATCATCACAGACTATTGATTATTAAGCGGCGTTGACATAAGTGCTTATCAATACAGACTTTATAGATGGGAACACCTCATATCTATATCAATACCTAGTGATTGAATTTATAATATTGCCTAAAGAAGCATGAAAAGTGGCAAAACTATTATACAACAAATCAAATACAATATTTAAGAATGGTATAGATATTTTTTTTAATCTTTTAAATTACGAATGTAGAATTATTATTATAATTATTTATTATAGAGTAAAGATGTCTTAAGACTAGAAAACAAATAATAATCTAAAAATTAAAAATATAAATAGTTTTTGTTAGTTATATATATAATTATACAAATATATATCTAGATCAATAAATACATAGATTCAATTATTTAAGATTATATAGATCAATTAAGAATCATGTGAAAGGATTAGGAAGGTTAGGTTATTGGCCACTCTTACTTATTATATTGAACTCTATACTTATGATTTACTTGATTTTACTATAGATATTACTGATTTTACTAATGATATTTATCCAGATATATGATCTATTAATATGAGTAATTATATTAAACTTAGTACTTTATTAGATGGAGTAATGGTAGTATAAAATAATGCAAATTTTTATTTATAAGTATTAAATAAACGGGGAGATAATAAAATCATTAAATTTTTAGTATAAAAAATACAATAAATGTATTTTTATATAAGCAATAATGGGGCAACAAAGATTAAATTTATTATTATTTAACTATTGTACACTATATTATATTATTATATTATTTTATAATCATTAAATGTATATTATTATAAATACATAATAGAAACTATACTATATAATAATAAAAAGGTTTATTTGTTAGTTTATTATTTTATTACATATTATTTCACATCTTTTATTACATTTTATGCCTTTATGAATTACAATATAGATATAATATATATAAACAATATATTATATTATATAAGTATAATATCTAATTATGATAATATCAATATTATTATAGATATAATTTACAATTAATACAATCATAGGAGAATGGATTATTATGAGTATATATGAGATTATAGGTAATTACTTGTGATATGACTACTTACCAGTTTGATTAATTTTACTTTATTATTGAGAGATTTTAATATTTTTAGTTATAACATAATATATACTATATATATACAATAAATATACATTATCAATAGATAAATATGAAAGAGTGAAATTTAGAAATCAATAATTTATCCATTTTATATTTAGTAAAGTAATTAAGTAATAATATATATAATATATCAGAGTCAAATTATATTTTATTCAGTATTCCTATATAAATGTAGTATACATGATATATATATAAAATATAATTAATACTTATATTAAAAAATAATAGAAATAATAATAAATAATAAATAATTTTCAAATCAATCCCAAAATGTAAATTATCACTTGTGCTACTGAGCTACAACCTATAATATAGCAAAATAATAATTTACAATTAGGTAGTATAATTATATATAATAATTTAAAAAATTTAAAATAAGCCTCAAAGGTAGGGTGTTGGTTATGGCACCATTGAAAAAAGTTAATCAATAAATAAATATGCTAATAAAGGTTTATATACTATAATAAAAAATTATTATTAAAGGTTCTGAAATATAAAATAAAAAAGCAGAATTTATAAAGAATTACAAGTAAACTTATATAATTAATGTATGACAGAAAATAATAATTGAGCTATTAAGAGCAGAAATGTTGTTAGTCGCTTTTTGTACACATCAAATTTTCACCACCACTGGATAGCTCACATTCAATGTTTTGTTAATATTGATTTTGTAGTATTGTATATGGTTTAATGCTCAGTTTATAATCTATATTAAATATTTTATATATACAATAATTTTATATATATATATATAAAATTTGAGTCAAGATGTTATTATGAATGATCTTTCCAAAATGTTAAAAATTAAAAATAATTTATTATACAATAAAATAAGTAATTTCAGGTAAATACAATACATAATTAAATTAATGGGAGGAGTGTTGAGAGAAGCAGCACAAGCAGAGAGGGACGGGAGAGACGAGAGAGAGTGAAGTGAGAGAGGAGAAGAGGAAAGGAGAGAGGGAGGCGAGGAGACGGGAGCGAGAGAGGAGGAGAGGACGAGAGAGCAGCTATTTCGGGTATTTTTGCAGTATTCTGCAATAGCCTTACTAAATCGCGACCGATTTTTTAGATAAAGGATCATTGATCATATATGTAGAAAAAATGAAATTTTGTGCATTTAATATGTAACTACAACTTGAGTATTATATTATTATTTATTATTCCCCCATTTAGGGAGAGGCTCGAGAGCCGAGAGTAGGGAGTCATGAGGGGAGAGCATGAAGAAACGTCACACACACGTCATATTAGCTGAAATTTACCGCTATTATAATAAGACATAAACATAAGTTAGATAATAACTTGCCTGTAAAATCCCACTTTTAAAATGACTAATAAAGTATACTATTATCAGGAATTCAACAAAGTGGCTTGGTATTGATTTCTGTATATCGCACAAAGATAGGTCTATACTTCTTTGGAGCTATATTTCTTACATTGGTGTATAAGATATGTAAAAAATGTTAATCTAGCTATCACTTATCTTTTAAATATAATAAAATTCCTCATTGAATATAATATGTCATATTGTTTTAGGGTAAGAATTTGTAAGTCTCGACAATACTTAAATTAACTCAAAGAATTATAGAGGCACACACACACTGAACTATAGAAAGATTGATCCAGGAAATTTGTAACGTAAAAATATAATAATAAAAGGGGAAGAGAGAGAGTGAGAGAATGGTAGATATAGAGTGGGGAAGTATTAGGGAGAAATATATTTTGATTAAGTCACACATCTCTATAGAGAGAGAAGGAATATACTATAATATGACTTAATAACATATGTAAAATCAAGTCGGATCACCGAGTTAATTATGAAGTGATTGATCTGGAGGAGCTCTTGCCATGCAAAAACGAATATCGCAACCTGCCCTGGAGCTCACTGTCCTGTATTAGAACTAGAGTGTGGTCAATTGTCCACTAGCCATGATAATATCTCCAAGTTTGTCAGGAGATCCACTGTAGACCTGAGCGAGTGCATCTTATCCAAAAGGGAAAATTTTTTGGTCCACCCGAAACTGACGCCGTTTTCGGAAAGAATATAATAGTGGTTTAGTCAACGTACTTTGCATTCAGGACAGAATAGCAGGGCTGGACAAGCGAAAATCCCCAAAATCCCTCAACGAAGAGTAATAAGGAGGAGATTACTAATTACCATTGATTTATGCAACAACAACGCTTATCAAAAAAAATGCTAAAGAAAAAAGTAGCTAAAATGATGAGACATAAAAAAAAAGGCACAAAAAAATAATCGAAGCTAAAGAAGTGTCAAAAAAAGTATAGATTCTAAAAGAAGAAGGGTTCAAAATTGTAGCGAAGTAAAGGGAAAAAAATTTAGGAATTAGCCAGATTTTTAACACACAAATCTGGGCAAAACATTTAAAAAAGTTACGCAAAATTGAATCAAAAAAAAAAAGTGGTAAAAAATTAAGTAACGCAAGGGAAAGTACCAAACCTTGACACGGCTCAAAGCTTAGAAGGGAGGAGAGGGGAGGGGGCCGGGGTACCTTTTCTTTTCTTCTTGAAAAACGACCCCCAAAAACCCCCCTTAGGGGTAAAAACCCGCAAAAAAAATTTAATAAAAATATAAAAAATAATATATATGTGTTATTAACTAAAAACCATAGAGTGAACAAGGTTGGGTTAACTATAAGGAGTCAACAGGTGGGGTTAATAAGGGTCAACAGGGTGGGGAAAAACCAGAGCAGTTGCGGCATTCTTCTTAGCAGGGAGGTTAGTAAGCCCTCCTTACTACTATATATATATATTATTATATATAATATATATATATATATTATATATATATATATATATATATATATATTATATATATATATATATATATATATTATAATATATATAATATATAATATATATAAATATATATATATATATACTATATTTATAGGCTACTGAGCTGGATACGTAGCATTAGGCATCGACTCTGCAAGGCCTCTAAGGTTTTATGGAGTCTACTTAAAAGTCTTGGAAGCGAAATAGACTCTTCTTATGGTGGATCAGGGTTTCAACACCAATATTTTTAGCAAGGAAAAGGCCCCACGCAATTATTTAGACAAGTGAGTGACGATTAAAAAATATTAAAGGCATACAACTCCTGAAGGGATCACTAACATCAAGCACTCTTCTCAACACAACAAAGCCGAAGTACATCTTTTTCCTTTCAGCGATATTACGGCTGAATATTGTTGAAAACATTGTTCATATAAACATAATAATACAAATCCCAACTAAGTTCTGCTGAACTGTATAGCGAATATTTAGTATTGGTGGGATATTTTGAGGCAAACAGGTCAGCCTTTAAACAGTCTGTATGCTTTTTATATTATGAACTAGCTAAATGGCACAAAGATAAATTTTATGCGGTATGAACGAATGGAAGAAGACATTTGGAGTCGTGAAAAGAAAAATCTTAACTTGTTTGTAAAAATATTTATTCAATTTTTCGTTTTTTCAAGTTTATAGTTATTTTAATAAAATATATATATTTAGGAATTTGAGTTCTGCTATTATGAAAGATTAGCTTATTTAATTATTATAAACCTTTTGGTCGGAAGGTGTCCGCACATTATTAGGGGTCTGAAGATCGTTGCGGACGGTAGGGTGCGGACTTTGCGATAAGGCGGAGGGTTTGATCGGTCTGAACTGAGGGCGGTGCGGAGGAAGCGGCCTAGCGGGACTACGTTTTCCCTCCGAGGTGGCGGAAAGGTGCGCTAAAGCGGACTAAATCCCGTCTAAATGAAGCTCCCGGTGGTTGCCCACTACCTGAATATTATAATTAGATAAACTATATATAACTAGAGTAACTAACAAAAATTATTATAACTATATTATAATAATGATATAGCATATAGATATTAGTATATATATAAAAATGGAGGATATAATATATATAATATGTAATTATATTATATCGATGTACGTATATATATATATTATTAACATATACTATATAATATATTGTCAAATATATATTATAATATATTAAATTAATATAGTATATTATATATAATATATTTATAGTAATAATATTATTATTATGTCTGAAATTAAGAAGAAAATTAGAAAATTTTTAAAAATTAAAAATATATATATATATATATGATATATATATATATATATATATTTTATTATATATAATATATTATTATTATTATTAATACAGTTATATATATAATAGTTATATATATAATAATATATATATATAGTATATTATATATATATATATATATATATTATATCTAGTATATATATATATATTATAGTTATTATATTAATATATATATATATATAGGCTAGGGCATTTGACCCGGAGAGGCGGGAAATATTCTTGAACCGGGGCGGGCCGGGGCCATGGGGCCGGGCCAGGGGCCGGGGCCGGGGCTCGGGCGGGCCGGGGCCGGGGCCGGGGCCCGGGGTTACTAAAATTAGAATGTAAGTCAAAACACTGGAAAGTTCCCTTTTTAAAACCTAAGGAGAATATAAACACTTAAATATAATTATCAATAAATGAATAAATTAATAAATTATAAAAAAGGAATACCTTTTTAATTAATCAATTAAATAAATATTTTCGAAAGAAAATTTTTTAGAAAAAATATATATGATTAATTCTAGAGAAGAATAAGGTTGTATTATTAATATATATAATATATATTATATAACTATATCTATTATATAATATAAATATATAAATATATATATAAACTTATACTATATAATATATATATATATATATAATATTATATATATATTATATATAAATTATATATATATATATATTATACTATATTATATAATATTATAAATATTATATAATATAAATATTAATAATATATACCAATACATTAGAAGGATAATTATTAATTATATAATATAAATATAAATATATATATAATTATTAATATAATAATATATATATTAAATATATTTAAGAACTACTTGTCCCGTAGTGATATGTTTTACTTTAAGAGGAACCCTATGGATTACTTTTTTAGTATTAATGATTTATTAACAGTCCACGTAATATAATCCATTTTTATACTAAAATGTACACAAAATTAACAAACATTGTTAAAAAAGACACTTTTGTATAAAATGATAAAATAAAAGAATTTTAAAAAAGGAAAGCTAATTTTTTTCCCGACACGCGAGACCTCTTCAGGCTAAGAGACTGGATTTCTTTCTTGATCCTCATCAGTTCAAGTGTGTTTCAGTTGGTCTTCTGCTTATTTTCTTTCATGTGGTGTGTTGAAATATTTGATGGTTCATTTAGAATTATTCTCATTTCGTAACTACTGACAATCTTATGACTTCTCACTGACATTGCTTTTATTTTGTATGTTAATGTCTTACCTTATTATAAATGCAAAAGGATTCCATGAGTTTGCGATGGTTCGTGTGATTGATATTTCTGATCATCTTTATTTGTTGATATTGATAGAGTGGCCTGTGTTACCGTTTTCGAATAGAACTTGTTAATGCTTGGAAGGGTTGGATTGCTTGTTCCTTGGTTCGCAAGGTCATCCCAGACTCGATGTATGTTTATTTTTTCTTAATTTCTGCCAATACTAATGGGTTTTCCAACTAATAGTATGTTTGTTTATTGCAGATGTTTTGCAGGGGATGTTGATATATACTATGCCTTTTTAGGGGAGATTTTTTCTTTTTCGTTTTTGTTTTTTTGAAGAATGTAAGTTTTTTTAAGGTGATGTTTATTTTGATGGAATGAGGGTAATACTTTTTTTGGTAAATATTTGTTTTAAAATAAATATTATTTTATGGTAATTTGAGGAATTGGTGTAAAAAGGTGGTTTGCTATGTATTGGAAGCCTCTTTCAAAGTTTTTTTATGCTTTGTTAAATGCCTTTTGTGATGAAAATCTCATGATAAGTAAAATGAAGATTTGAAAGTATTTGGTTGTGATACGTATTCTAGTTTCTTGTCGGTAGACGAGGGGGAGAGCATTACGAAAGGCAACGGAGAAATAGGAGATGACAGAACAGCTAATGTTTGTGTTTGGGGGAAGGAATTAGATAAACCAATGTGATAGTTTGGGTGGCGAATGGTTGGTTTTTCTTATATATAGTAATAATATGAAAGTAATTGTTATTCCATGTGAATAAGGTATCGAGGAGGGGATAGAGTTGTTGAAAGGCATTTCTATTCGTATAACCTGAACTGAAGGATGAAGTAGAGTTTATACGTTTAGGACAATCATTCAGGCGTTGGTGTTGTGAGGGACAGGAGAGACAAAAATGTCAATCTATACATATCTTAATCCATAAACTATTGTTTAATAAAGGGATGGGTAAAAATATGATAACATTCTGTTTAGTTCCCATAATAAATATATGTTTACCACGTAATGGGAGACAAGTGGGGATCCCAATACTCAGGCCAAAGTTTGTTTTTTGTAATATTTGCCATTAAAATGAAAGAAAGTTATGTTGGTCAATGAGAAGATTGGCCCTTCCCGTTTATATTAAAAACAGCTCATTAATTTACTCAACTCATTACTATATAACCTTTCTCCTTTCAGTTCACGTATACCGATAGAAATGCCTTCCAACAATCTATCCCCTTCCTACACATACCTTAACAAACAATGGAATAACAATCACACTTGCAATATTAAAACTATATTATACGGAAACACCAACATTCGGCAACCAAAACGTATATACATTGGCCATCTAATCAATTCCCCAACACAAAATTAGCTGTTCTGCCATCTCTCTATTCTCCGTGCCTTTCGTATATGCTCCTCCCCTTTTTCTACCAACAACGAAACTAAATAACAATCCACACAATACTTTCATAATCACTCTTACTTCATCCTGAGTTTTTTCCATCACAAAAGCATTTAACAAGCAAAAAGAGGTATTATAGCACCTTTCCCCCAAAAATAGCCAACCTCTTTTACCATTCCTCAATATACCATTATATTCGTTAAAAAAAATATTACCAAAAAAATATTACCCGCTCATTCCATCAAAATAACATCACCTTAACAAGTCTTTTTCAAACCTCACAAAACGA
>JABUQX010112433.1:25000-28500 GCA_015478945.1 Trachelipus rathkii
ATATAAATATATATAATATCTATATATAATATATTTATATATATATATATATATTCATATATATATTATATATATATATATTATATATAATATTATATATATATATTATATATTATATATATATATATATCATTATTATCATATATGATATATATAAATAATATATATTATATATATATACATTATTGATATCACAAATTTGTAAAACTGTACTGTGACTTCACGAGGTACCCCTAACTAACCAACCTAGAACTAAATTATTTTCATTATTATACCCAGTTTTTGTGATCACCGAAACTCAGGTATGGAAGAAACCTTCAAGCAGCCTCTTGTGCAGGCTGGCTTTTGACTATATCCTCAAATAGTCTACAGTACAGTTTGTACAGAATTGCCTCATATAATATTTATATATATTATAATAATATATATATTATATATATATATATATTATATATATATATATATATATCTATAATTATATATATATTATATATTATATTATGATATGACTTTTTCTTTCATTGCCTTGCCAGCTCCTCACCATGATTTCTTCCTTTGTGATAAGTTTTTAGGGACCCCATTTTTTATGGTTTAATATATTGTTTAAATTTGTTTTCAATTTGCTTTTTTCAATAATAATTCCAAGAAAATTTTGGAAAAATATTACCATTCAAAGCGATTAATTTTTGGTTATTCTTCCTTGAAGCCCTAACCAAACTTGATCAAACATACCTAACCTAAACCTGTCCTGGGTCTTTTTTTTCCGTATAAGAACTGTTCTGAGATCAAGGGGAATTTTTTGTGATCTGTTATACACTTTTTTTTTTGTAAACATATTTAGATCATCCTAAAATATTTGTAATAAACTAAAAAATAGTGAAAAAAAAAATTTGAAGAGCAAAACCTAATACATTCTTCTCGCTCTTCATCAATCTCTAGACTAAATTGTAAAGTAATCAAGTAAATCCTCTTGTGCGAAGGACATACACCCAAGGTGATCGATGGCAGGCGTAATGAGGAAGACGAACATATAATTTTTCTTAATAGTATAATTGGTAATATAATTATGTGCATTTTAATCCATTGCAGAATACCCCGTACCCCTTCACCTAGCCCATTTGGTACTTGATAAATATTTAAATTATATAAATACAATATTTTGATGTCGTCTCATGGGATTTGCCTATAGAGCGGTCTCCACGTTATCTTCTACTTGTTCATGAACACGGCCATTGTAACGGAAACGATCCCCCACCCCCTAACCTAACCTTCAAAATAAAAAAATATAAATCTAGCAGGGAAATGCCAATAAAAGCAAATTTGCATTTTTCAATTTTTTATTTTTTAATATATTTAAAATCATTTGAAATAATAAAATGAAACAAGGATGGATCAATTCTTAGATTAAAAAAATAAAATAAATGAAAAAAAATTAAAACGTAATGATAAATTTTTTATTAATTTGAAAAAAAAATGAAAAAGAAAATAAGAATGTCAATTTTGAGCTTGTTGATTGAATACTGCCAGAGTTAAGCGGCCTTGTCGATTCATTGCTTTTACCCACACCGATTGAAATAACCACTAAATAAACCTTAGTTACAGAATATATTTTTAATCATTATCAGTTTAACCTTAATTCATTTATAATCAATATAGATATATATAATACTATTCATATATATATAATTATATATGTATATATATATATATATACTATATAAGTATATATATATATGTATATATATCTATATATATATATATAAAATATATATAAACCAAAAATATATTATATCATATAATATATATATATATATTATATATATATTTGTTTCGCAGATGGGTTTTATATAATTAATATTTGTCAATATAAATTTTGAGTATTTATTTTTTCCGCAGAAAAACGTATTGAAATGTTGTCAGAAACATTTTGTGATAAAATAATGCGCCGAATAAAAAGGTAGTGTCGCGTTTAGTTTCCAGTTCGGATAGTGTGAAGGTTTTTTTTTTTTTTTTTTTAGTAAAGGAATACCCAAGGGTGATGTGGGGGGAGTTATCACTGTTGACCAGACTTGACTTTGGACAGTTCTGAAAAAGGGGGGGGGAAGGGGGATTGGAAAGGTTTTACCTTTTAAAAGGACTGTCAGAATAGTTTTAATTTAAATTTAATATTTGTAGAATTAAAGGAGAAAAACACTTTGAAATTACTTCTCTCTCTTCTCTCTCTCCTCTCTCTCCTCTCTCTCTCTCTCTCTCATCATCTCTCTCTCTCATTCATTTCTCTCTCTTCTCTCTCTGCTCCTCGCACACACACACACATGCACAGTCACCAGTCACACACACACACAACACAACACAACACTTAACACAGAAGGAAAACTCTGCTCTCTCTCTCTCTCTCTCTCCTGCACACACACACACAACAACTACACAAGAGAACTTCTCTCCTCTCCTTCTCTCCTTCCTCCTCTCTCTCTCTCCTCCTCTCTTCTCTCTTTGTCTCCGTCTCTCTTCTCTCCTCTCGTCTCTCTTCATCTCGTCTGCTCGGCTCTCAGAAGGAGTTTACTTAAAACGATTTTATCTTTTCTGAACATCCGATGCATTTATATTTATATAGCTGCAACTTCAAAAGGCATTCCTGCTCTTTGTTCCCCAAACTAATGTTGACCTTTCATGTAGCTTTTGTCTACAGCTGTCTCCTCAGTTAAGGCCCTTCGTGATTATTACCCTTCTGTCTAAAAAAACTATAAAAAAAAAAAAAAGAGAGAGACGAGAGAGAGAAATTGAGTCTCTTCTCCATTGGCTCGGCCACTTTTTGATAGAAGCCCAATCAAAACTACTTACCTCAAAACTTGGCTGTAGAATTTATCCTGCGACGATTTCGTGCTCTCATATTTTTTTTTTTCCATATATTTTTTTTTTTTTTTTTTTTTTTTTTTTTTTTTTTTTTTTTTTTTTTTTTTTTTTTTTTTTTTTTTTTTTTTTTTTTTTTTTTTTTTTTTTTTTTTTTTTTTTTGTGTCTTTTTTTATTTTTTTTTTTTTTTTTTTTTTTTTGTGATGTTGTGCCTTTTAAAAAATAAAAAAAGAAAAAACAAAGAGAGAGAAGAGATTTTGGGTTCTCTCAGATCATGAGAATTATTGGCTCTCTTCTTTATCTTATATACAAGTTGGTGTCCTCATCTCCTTCTATCTATAACTTTAATAAAGAACGGTATTGTATCGTTCTGGATAATAATTTAGGCTCCTAACTATTTTCTTAATTTGCAGAAAACTGTGTGGTGTGTGTGCGTGGTGCGCTGTCGTTGTTGTGTGTGACTATCGAAATTTCCCTCTTTTTCTGGGAGTTCGACCAGTTCCCACATCCATCATTCTCCGCGCTTTAAAGAGCATGATATTTTTTTTAAAAAGTTGGTTTTTTTTTAAGTCTCTCCCCGTCCTCCCCTCCTCTCTCTTCTCCGCCCATTCGATCTCCTCTGCTCTCCTCCGTCTGTTCTTTCTCATAA
>JABUQX010112434.1:5000-15000 GCA_015478945.1 Trachelipus rathkii
AATCAAGCAGCATAACAAAATGGCGAGCAGCGAACGAAGAGGACGACGAACAGCGCGCCATCTACCACAAGGCAGGAAAAATCGACAGAGCACAAAGAGAGAGAGAGAGAGAGAGAGAGAGAGAGAGAGAGAGAGAGAGAGAGAGAGAGAAGAGAGAGAGAGAGAGAGAGAGAGAGAGAGAGAGAGACTAATATATATATATATATATATATATATATATATATATATATATATATATATTTGTATTTTTTTTTTTATATATAGAGATATAGAAATATATATATATATATATATATATATATATGCTATATATATATATATATAGGTCAGCGTTTAGATTGTCCGTCATATGTATCTTAAAAACTAATGCTACAGTAAAACGGAATACATTTTTGGAATCAGCGTAAAGAGTTAGTCCTGGAAAACTTTTTAAAAAATAAAAAAAAGCGATTTTTAAAAAATTAATAAAATGTAGAAGAGTAATTTTTAAACTTATTTTAATTAACGTAACCTTACGTTTGCCCTTTAAATAATGGGTGGTGTTTAAAACTAAAGAATACCCAAGGGTATACCGCCCCGATGGCAGGAGTCGGGGTCTCTCGGCCTTTCCGGGGAGCTACGGGGTAGAAGTTATTTCTCCCCCTCGGGGAGGTCTCGGAACCGCTCTTTGGTATTTGGGTGTCGCGGGTTCCCTCCGCCCCTCCCACAGGGTATGGAAGCACCCATCCCTATGTTCCCAAATCTGGCTCCGAGCCCCCTAGTGTGCCGTAATATATATATATATATATATATATATATATATATATATATATATATATATATATATATATATATATATATATATATATATATATATATATATATATATATATATATATATATATATATATATATAAATATATATATATATAACTATAATAATATATAATAATAACCAATAACCTTATATATATAACCAATAACAATAATATATACTACTACCATATATATAATAATATATATATATATATATATATATATATATATATATTAATTATTGAAGATATAAAATTAATTCCGTTACAGACCCTGTTACAAATTTATGACCCCGTTATAATGAACTGTTTTTAGAGATTGCAGATTTTTTGATAGAATTTATCATTTTACACGAACATATTAATTGTTATTTATTACTCATTTATTACATTAATTATACGTTCCAGGGCTAACGTTTTACGCTGATTCCGAAAATGTATTCCTTTTTACTGTAGCATTAATAGTTTTAAGATACATATGACGGACAATCGAAACGCTGGCCATATATATATATATATATATATATATATATATATATATATATATATATATATATATATATATATATAAAAATATTTGCTGCTGCCGCTGCCGCTCTATCAATAATACCATCCTCTTACAGGTGGTATATATATATATATATATATATATATATATATATATATATATATATATATATATATATATATATATATATATATATATATATATATATATATATATATATATATATATATATATATAAAAAAATATAAAAAACACACAAACAGAGAGAGATTTCAAAAAAATTTCACAGGTAGCCTCTATGATACATAAATAGACGTTTTAGGGTCGAAATGAAAAAAAAAAACATATCTCAAAAACTACAATAGCTACAGCGAAAAGGAATACATTTTTGGAATCCTGGTAAAATTTTAGTTAGGAAAATGTAAAAAAAAAAAATTATTGTTAATAATTATAGTAATATGAGGAGAAAGCCTATTTAAGACCTTTTATACGTTACTCGTTAAAATAAATAGACTTTCTAGTATAGTTTTGTTTTGTTTTTAATTAAAGATACCCCAAGGGTATACCGCACCGATGGCAGAGTCGGGGGTCTCTCGGCCTTCCGGGGAACTACGGGGTAGGACTATTTCCCCCCCTCCGGGGAGGGTCTCCGGAACCCCCGCTCTTTGGTATTTGGGTGTCGCGGGGGTTCCTCCGCCCCTCCCCTACGGGGTATGGAAAACGTCCCCCCCTGTGTTCCCCGTCGGCTCGAGCCCCCTACATTGCCGTGTAATACCTTTACAAATAATATATATAATTTCGCCCCTAGAACAGGTAAAAAAAAAAAAAAAAAAAATTCATTTCGACCCTAGAACATCTATTTATGTATCATAGATGCTACCTGTGAAAATTTTTTTTTGATCCGAGCTCCCGTTCCGTGTGGGCGTTAAGTAACTTTGTCCATATATATATATATATATATATATATATATATATATATATATATATGGAGACAATGTATATCTATATACTATATACTAAATAATATATATATATATATATATATATATATATATATACTATATATATATATATATATACATATATATATATATATATATATATATATATATATATATATATATATATATATATATATATATATATATATATATATATATATATATATATAGTATATATATATATATATATATATATATATATATATATATATTGAGTCAATGTACAGGACCCACCACGGCTCTTAAAAGAGCGGCCACACTGAGTTGAATAATCAATACCATGGGTGGTTTCTGGCATTTTACGTATTTTAAATGTCAAGGAAAATTTGAATGGTGAAATGAATATTCTTGTTTAAAATAAATAAAAACTAAATAAAATTATATCCTTACATTATATATAGTTATATTATATAAAATCATATGTTGTTAAGAATATTCACTTCTTGGAGATACAAGAAAAAAGAGTTACTGCTAAAGTGGGAAGGTTCATATAAGATTTGGTATAATCTTTTAGAAGGTGTTATAGACAATAAAATAGGAAAATGACGACGATGAATAGCGTCCAGTTGGGAACAATCAATGAAGATATGGCAAACAGATTGCGGGGTTTGGCGACGGCAAAATTTGCAGATGGGAGGAGGGTCCCCTGACATATAGTGACTGTGAGTGATTTTGGTGTTGCCAATGCGGAGGTGTCAGAGTATCACCTCGTATAAGCGCTTTCGTCGTTGGGAGGAAGACCACTCACTGATGCTCGGCTTTATATTTCTAAGTTTCGCTCCTCACTGATCATTCGTCCAACACTCTTGCCAATAAGATCGAAAGTCTTGTCGGAGAGCAGGATAGTAATCAGTTGTTGGGAAGCGGCCTTGTCGAATGCCATTCGGGAGGTACCTGGAACAGCTGCGAAAAGAAGAGGCGGCCATTTTGACCTCTCTATTAGCGATTTCATTACCAGTTACCCCAACATGAGAGGGGTACAACATAAAATGATTTGTTTCTTACGGGAGTGGAGCAGCTGAAGAAATTGTTGTAAAGAGGATACCATTGTGTCTTTAGAATAAGGGGTTTTAAGTGCTTGGAGGGCGATGAACCAATCTGAATAAATGACATAAGAATGGTCTTGGTTAAGGAATAGAATTCGAGAAAGGACAATCATTATAGACATTAATTTTGCCGTAAAAATTGAAGCTTGAGGGGAAGGGTATGGGAGAAGTTGCGGTCAGGAAAGACAGCAGATACGCTCACACTCTCCCCTGTTTTAGAGCAGTCAGTAAACACTGGAGTAAATTCACCGTGAATTACGGAATGAAACAGGAATGATGTCTTTAACAAGGCAGCAGGGTGGCTAGATTTGGAGAGAGAGAGATCAGGGGCAAGCAAATGGTGGGCGCAGGGAATAGCCAAGGTGTGTCAAAGAACAGGTCAAAGAACAGCTCCGAAAAGAAGAGGCGGCCATTTTGTCCTCTTTATTAGCGATTTCATTACCAGTTACCCCTACATGAGAGGGGTCCAACATAGAATGATTTGTTTCTTACGGGAGTGGAGCAGCCGAAGAAATTGTTGTGCAGCGGATACCATTGTGTTTTAGAGTAAGGGGTTTTAAAGCGCTGGGTGCGCGATGAGCGAATCTGAATAAATGACATAAGAGTAGTCTTGGTTAATGAATAGAATTAGAGAAAGAGCAATCATTATAGCCATTAATTCTGCCGTAAAAACTGAATCATGAGGGGGAGGGTATGAGAAATGTTGCGGTAAGGGCAAGCAAATGGTGGAAGCGGGGAATAGCCAAGGTAAGTACCCTTCGCCGTAAGAGAATGGCAGCACCTTTTGCAAAGGGATGTTACGGAAAATAAGAATGTTATGAACTGTGTTTGTAAATGGCCAGTAATTAGGATTCTGAAGTATCTCCTGCAGAATCGGAGTCAGAGCAGACGGTATTGGGGTTTGAAAACAAAGATAACTTGTGCATTTGATGTATTCACTTTGAAGAGAGAGTGGCATCACAATGGATTCAACTTCAAGGCTCACCCGGTGGGACGATCGGAAGGCTCCAGTGGAGATACAGATCTCCTCGTTTTGGATGGGATCTAAAATGTGTAGTAGAGCTGGGGAGACCTGACAATGTACTACACAGCCATAGTCCAGCTTTGATCGGATTAGGCGATATAGAGACGTAAAAAGGACTTGCGGTCAGCACCCTAAGATTTTGAGGCGAGATGACGTAACAGGCCAAGCGCGCGATGACAAGTCCTTTTCAGAATTTTAATATGCGGTGCGAATCTTAAGTGGTCATCTAGAATGAGTCCTAGAAATTTGACTTGTGAAGTTACAAAAATGGGCGAACCATATAAGGTTCGATTCGCTGGAAGAAGGTGGCAGGATCTTCGATTCCCTTTTTCGATCATCAACATATAGAGAAAAATTAACTGTCGCTGGGATAGAAGTAACGATGTCATTAAATCTGAGAACAAATAGTAATATACTTAGAACACTACCCTGCTGAACGTTTTCATCCAGAGTAAAGTGGCGTGACAGAATAGAAGAGCACCGAACCTGGATGGATCTATTTGGCAGAAGGCATTTAATGAAAAGATGGAGTTGTCCAAGCAAACCGAGCGAATGGAGTTTAAGGAGAATCCCAGTTCTCCACGTTGTGTCGTAAGCTTTTTTCAAGGTCAAAGAAGATCCCAAGAATAATCCCACCAGTTGAGAAGGCTTCCCGGATGTCATGGTCTAGTTTTAACAAAGGGTTCGCGGTCCAACGATTTTTGCAGAAACCAAACTGGATGTTTGAAAAAGCTTGGCAACTCTCCAGAACAGGAAGAAAGCGGCCTGAAACCATTTTCTCCATTAATTTACAGGAGTGACAGGTCAGCGAAATTGGTTTTTGGTTGTCCGACAACCTCGGATCTTACCTAGGTTTGGGGATAGGAATTACAAAAGCTGTAGTCCAAATAGGACTAGAAGAATTCGATCCAGATTCTGTTATACAGATCCAGCAAAAAATGCAGATGCCGAGGGATGAATTTGACGGAGCATAATGTACGAAATCGTGTCTGGACCAAGAGCACCGTCTTTGCTATTCACCAGTGCAGTTTGATACTCTGCAAGTGTAAAAAGACGGTTATCGGTATGATCTTCCCCTTTCGCTGCTGAAAAGTCTGGCAGTGCAGTGTTAGTTCTCAATTTTTGAAAGGCTTCAGGATAGCGGAAAGAACTCGAGTGGTAAGCAAATCTATAACCTAATGCATTTGAAACAGCAGCAGTAGCGGAGATCGTGTCAGTTATATCAGGCCTATAACGGAGGACTGTGGGTGAGGAGCTATTGGAGCGACGGATATTTTATGTGTAACTCTCCACACTAAAGGAAGGGGGGTTGTGGAGTTAACAGTCGAAATGTAAGTTCGAAAAAATTGTTTACGTGCTTGGCGATTAATTCGCCGAGATCTCGCGGCAGCTGCTTTAAAAATAATCATGTTTGGGGTGGTACGGGTAATTTTGTATTGCCTGTAGAGTTTCTTCTTCTCTCGGTTAGCTTGTCGTCGATCGTCTGCCTGCAGAAGATTGAGGAATGCAAGCTTTCACTGCCGAGATGACAACTTGCTGAAAGAAGCGAAAGACATCATCAACAGTCGGAAACCGGTTATTGAGGGGAGAAAGTGGGATAGCTGTGGTCTGATAATAAGGAGCCCACTCCGCTCGGTCATAACGCCAGCTGGAGTCAGGTTTCAACATTAGGCTCGGTACAAGCTCATTTAAAGCTATTGATTAATGATCATTGCCGTATAAATAATCAAACGGGACCAGGTAAAGCGATCCATAAGGGAATGGGAGCAAAAGGTAATATCAATACAGGAAGAAGTGTGTGTATCTAAACGTTCATATGTAGGGAGTCCTGTGTTAACTCATCCCAGGGAAAAGGGGTTAGAAGATCTACAAGGATATTGGACTTAGATGATGTGACAGAGTCGCCCAATAAGGTGTGGTGGAGGTTGAAGTCTCCTAGTATAACAACCAGAGTAGGGAGCTGCTTAAAAAGATCAGCTAAATCAACCTTACGTAAATTCACTACTCGGATCCAAGTAGATCGAGCAGATAGTAAGGTCGGTGGACAAATGAAATCGTGCTGCCACTACATGAAGTTTAGTTTGAAGAAGGACTGGAGAATAGGGGACAGATTTATGAATGAGTATTCCTGCACCTCCACTATATTTGTCACCTCTTTCTATAGAGGTTAGCGTCGATTTATATTCCGACGGTTGAAAGAAGTCGCGATGACATAGTCGCGATGACATAGTACACTTTGGTGTACATATGTTTATTAGTTGAACAAGTTCTTCAAAATTAGAGTGGTAGCCATGACAATTCCATTGAAGGAAAGTGGCCATGCTGTGTTTTTATAAATGTTCTGATGACGGTCTTTTTGAGACAATTGTCTCTATTTGACTAGGGGTAGTTTTGGAGGTGGATTAAGGTGGAGAAGAAAGATTGAGACGTGGATCTCTACGAGGAGGGGCAACAAATCCTGGTGGTAAAGAATAGTCATACAACAGAGATTTAGGTTGTACGACCGCTTTTGGGAAGGAGTTTTAAGTAGTATTTGGTGAAAGGGATGCGAGATAAATTGAGTTTAATCAAGTCCATATTATTGTGTTTATCTGGTTGGTCGTTGGAAGAGCAACCAAAATGCTCATGTTTGGGAATGGGAGCTGTATCAGTATCTACCAAGCAAGCAGATTCACAAATGTGTGAGGGATATGGAGTTGTTTCCATGAAAATGGGGAAGAAAGGTGTCACCAGAAAGGTGTTATCTTTTTGAAAAGGTGTTGAGGTTACGTGTGGGTTTCAATATAAGTTGAGTTGGCAAGGTCTGATACTGGAGATTTTCCCAGTAATTCCTCATGAGAGTAATTTTGGGAGATTGGACAATTTGATTTAAGAATGGAGACCTCTGGGTCCCCTTTCATGCCTCCAGCAGATCCAGACTGCTTTACGTTGGACAGTTTTCCATTCTACTTTCTCGGAGGCGCAGGAAGCATTAGAAAGAGAATGGGTCATCACATTAAGCTCTATTTGGGGGCTGCTATCCATTTCATCGGCTAGGGTATAGAATCCCTTGGGGAGTGCTGAGATAGGAAATTCGGAAGAAGAGTTATAGGAAGATTCAGAAGAGCTAGAGTTATCTTGCAAACTATTAGAGGGTTGATTGGTGGGTTGTTCGATAGCTGTGATTGTTTGGGTATAATCTATTAAAGTCATTGCTTTTGTCTCTGAAATAAACTTATGACGAGGTCTCTTCTGAGTTGAATTTTTTGTGTCTGGGGTTAATGTGTTTTCGTTTAGAAATTCAGATGTTTTGTATATTAACGAATAATCTTTAGCTTGGTGATTATTCTTTTCTTTGTGCTTACGAACATCTTTTTCAGGAATTTGAGTAATTGTGGGAGGCGTATTAAAGGACAAAGAGACAGTCCTCTTGCATAAGTTTGGAGAACCTATTGGGTAGGTATGGGACAGTGTGTCTCGGCAGGAAATGTTTTCCAAGTTTTTTGTTGGATAAACCAACTTAGTTTCATTGCTGGTTTGTTGAAAACTAGTACTCAGGCTAGGACTGTTGGTGGCTTTTTGGACGGAAGATTGGATCAAGGGCTGCTTTTGTACTGTTTGAGAACTCGGTAGTGTGGGCGATACAGGCAGACAGGTTACAGTAACTGCCCGAATTTCGCTGGGATTTGAGAGAGGAGTTCTACTAGGATGGAGATGTGTTGGTGGATTAACACGAGGAGGCATTGGGGCAGCTGTAATTGTAACGTAAGATTGGCTTTGTCTTGCAGGATATTTTTCATTGAGCTGGCGTATGGCATATCTTCTGCTCAATTTATGCATGGTACAAAACTCCAAAAATTCCTGTTCAAACAGGTAAGACGGGCATTTGAAGGAGGAAGCACTGTGGGGTCCTCCACAGTTTTTAAAGTGTGGTGTATTTTCACAGGGAGTGTGAAATAATTTTCCGCAGACTGGGCATATGTCATCCGGTCCCCTACAATATTTTCGGGGATGACCAAACCGTTGACATTTAAAGCAACGTCTGGATAGAATGATAAATATGCGATCATTGTAACTTCTGAACCATATTTTCACCTTTGTAAGTGGATGAGGGGTATTAAAGGTCAGCAATAACCGAGGATTTGGAGTGTCAGGCGAGTCCCGACTAAGGGGAAATCTATAAATGTTTGTAACTGAAAATCTTTTCTTCTGGAGATTTCTCATAATAACAGCAGTATCTTCGTATTTCTGTTCAAAAGAATAAATAGTATATTTAGATGTGTTTCTTATTTCATCAGGAGTAGAAATAAGAGGAATGTTTCCGAGAGACGTTAAGGATGACAAGATAAAACTTTGATTCCAGTTAGCAGCTTGAACGAAGACTTATTTCTCATTAATGTGACTGGAGGGTCTTCAACTATTAACGCTTCTTCAAGTGCATAACTAAGAAAAATGGTTCTTTGCTCAGTAAGAGCTTTGGAAGAAGTGGATCGCAGTAGCAATAATATATCCGGGAATGATGTATCCATGGCATTCCTAGAGGAAGTGCAACGTGATAGAGTAAATGAATGAGAACCATGGCGAGGGGTACCTTTGAGGGACTGCCCTAACAATTTGAGCACCTGGGGTGTCTAGGGCCATACCAGTCGACAAATCGTTGAAATTGTGCAAAGGACCCTCAGTTGTAGGAGACGGAAGAAAAAGCAAAGGTACCTGATGGTCTAGAAGAAGTAGGGACTGAGCTGGGGTCTCGCCTGGGAACCAGACGGATGGTAATTGATGTTGATGTTATTTTCACCTTTCTTTAATAGCATTTTTTTTAATTAACTCTTCCGTAAAATTATTAAACCACGAACTTCGTCTCCATGAATGAACAATTATAACAATAAAACAAATGAAACAAAAGTGAATAACAGGATGGGCTGGAAGGCGTATATTTCATAAGGAAGGGTAATCCCTTCTTCCCCTCATCCGGTTACAATGAGACCCTTCTCCCAGGACCCCCTGCCCTGTAGGTGAGCTGTGCATGTGATCTCGAAGATCCTCCCAGTCTACGGTTTACCCCAGTTGTACCACATGGCACCTTATATCTCACGTAAAGCCCGAGATTATACACTGAAGTGCAGAATGGCTCCTCAGTGAGGTTGGCAAGGCTCCAGGTTCCCTACAAATGACGGCCCAGTCAAAGGTTAGTTAAGGACTGGTTTTTCTCCTGTACCCTCATCCACTGAGGAAGAAGTGTGAGGTGAACTGAAAACCCATGCGGGAAGAGGCACCGGATAGCCCAAGAGGCTGTGATGGGAAAAAAGGGAGGGCAACTCACATACAAGCACCTAAAGGGACTGATAGATGGAGTTTAAAAAAATTAGAACCTGGGTGAGAAATTAAATTGAAAAAGACTGAAATTTATATGAAAAATAAGGGGAAAGGGTGAAGGTTGAAAGTTAATGCATGTAACAAATGCTAATGCACGAATGCACAACAAATGCACATACACGTGTTGGGGGACGGAGGGAACACATAAAAAACCATCAGGATTGGTTCTCATCGCTATACCAACATGCACGTTTATATATATATATATATATATATATATATATATATATACTATATATATATATATATATATATATATATATATATATATA